>VZTY01019008.1:439997-489823 GCA_013400935.1 Turnix velox
GGCCTTCTTGGCTGCGAGTGCACACTGTTGGCTCATGTTGAGTTTGTCATCAACTGACACACCCAAGTCTTTCTCTACGGAGCTGCACTCAAGCCACTCTCCACCCAGCCTGTATGTGTGCTTGGGATTGCTTCGACCCAGGTGCAGGACCTTGCACTTGGCCTTGTTGAACTTCATGAGGTTGGCTTGGGCCCACCTCTCAAGCCTGTCAAGGTCCCTCTGGATGGCATCCCTTCCTTCAGGTGTATCAACTGCACCACACAGCTTGGTGTCATCTGCAAACTTGCTGAGGGTGCACTCGATCCCACTGTCCATATCTCCTATGAAGATGTTAAATAGCACTGGTCCCAGTACTGATCCTTGGGGAGCCACCAACCATCAGTATGAGACATAGTTTTTGCCTATTTTAAAATTTAAACTGTATTTTTTCTCTCTCTTTTTTTTTAATACACTGTATCATATCACATTTCAAAGCAAAATAAATATCTCACTTTGAAAACTATTAGAATATCTCATGTCAAGACGTAACACCTATTTTACAGAAAAGATCTGAAATAGAAATTAATGGATGCTAACCTTTCCCTGCAAAACTATTCCATTTGAAGAAATGGGAACTTTCTGCCAGAAGCATTTTAATGGTACATTTATGACCAGCTCTGTCAAATGCTAGATTTCCACCTCAGTGACCACACTGTGTCGGAAAATGATTTGTCATTCTTATTTCATACCTGCAGTTACCAAATTTTCTACCATCATGCTCTATGTTCATCATCATACTGTAAAGATGGGTGTTAAACTTTATCTATTTTGGCAATAAAATTAGTGTTATCGCAAAAGCAAAACTACTCAGAAATGAATCATAGTAAAAAATGAGAGTGCTGCTAAAATAATAAATTTAAACTTTCTGTGCCATTTTTATGTGTTTTCCTTTTCTTTATAATAAAAGAAAGCCCTCAGTGTCAAAGAGAGGTTTTAATTCAAGCAATGAAAACAATAAAAACAACTGCTAGATCAGTCTCTAAATTGATGACACTTCTTTAGCTTTGGAAAAAAAAAAGACAGGGGTTTCATTGACAAATACCATCATGGAATTTATACTCATACAGTTCATAAAGGAGAAAAGATTAATATGCAAAGCATTTGGTTGAAAATACTGAGATTTATACTGTACTCAACAGTCTTCATGGTTTTTTGACCTGCTGTTAAGTAGATGAGGGTGAAATTGCTGATGGAGATGTGAGTTTTCCAGGCTGAGGTTGCAGGCATTTTGCTAAGTCAGCATGTCTGCCAGCAGAGCCATTGAATCAGTGACACTGGCTGCAAAACGTTCCATTCATGTTTCTAACGGCACTAAGGTGGCCCTTGGAAAGAACTGAGGGTGCAATTTAGAGCAGAGACAGATGCTACTCCAAGCAGGAAGAAATCACTGAGTTAGCAAACTGGCCTAAACTAGTCTTTCAGACTGCAAAAGAGAGCTGCAAAGTCATCTAGGGACAGAGACAATTACAACAATGATGTCCAATTGCTTCCATTATAATTGACACGCATTGTACATGTTTTGACTAATGAAATAGAGAAAGCAGTCAGAAATGGTTGACTCCAAAGGTCAGCTGTTTTACCACTGAAATATTTCTAGCTGGCAAAGACTTTTGTGGGAATGAGGAGTCACTTAAGACTTTGGAGACACTTCTTTTTGCAAAACTTTGGGGCTGCTATTAAATTCCAGTATCCCACATTCCAAGGAAGCAGTTTCTTTTCTCTATATTGCTCAGTTGTGCTTCATTACAATTTAATAAGGACATTTACCCTCAATTAAGCAAATCATCCAAGCAGTTGCTACTCCCTGTTGCAATGAATTGGTTTTGTCAAATGAGGGTTTAATTGAGTGTTAAGTATCTTGCTCAATCAGGATCTCTGTGTGTATATCTGCTTATCCAAACATTTCCTTACCTCCTGGCTAAGTGGGTTTGGGGTATCTATTCTTTTATCTCCAGTTACAGATCTGATCTTGGTGCCTTGCAGAACATCGGCTGTAACTAAGCAATTGCTCCAGAATGGTCAAATTCACCAGTATGCTAATATTGACAATTGCATTAACTGGCTAGTGAGCTTGTGCTAAGAGATTTGGGTACTGTGGCCCTGCCACTAGGGGCAAGGCCTGGTGAGTTTTTACAATTTTGGGTAAATGTTCCTGTGTGATGAGCCTCTGCACCAGACTCTGCTGTGCTGTGAGCACTGAACCAGAAAAACCACCCACAGAATCACAGGGAATGGAAAGGACCTCAAGAGATCATCTAGTCCAATCCACCTGCCAGAGCAGGAACAGCTAAATCAGCTCACACGGGAAAATGTCCAGTCAGGTTGTGAATGTCTCCAGAGAAGGAGACTCCACAACCTCTGTGGACAGCCTGTTGCAGTGTTCTGTCACCCTCATTTCTTATATTTATGTTGAACCTCCTGTGTTCCAGTTGGCACCCGCTGCCCCTTGTCCTATCATTGGATGTCACTGAGAAGAGCCTGGCTCCATCCTCCTGACACTCATCCTTTACATGTTTATAAACATTTATGAGGTCACCCCTCTGTCTTCTCTTTTCCAAGATAAAGAGACCCTGCTCCCTCAGCCTGTCCTCATAAGGGAATTGCTCCAAACCCTTCATCATCTTCATGGCTCTGAGGTACACCTCACCTCAACTCACCTCAGTGCCACTCTGACACCAATAACAAATACTTTGCTTTATCCCTGTTATTTAAGAACTCACCTTGCAAGGTTCAAGTCAAAAGCTGCTGAATTAGCAGTTTTCTTAAGAACCTCCTAAGACCTACCCATCACAAACAACAGCAGGGATGTTATTCTAGTAAATGAATGAAAAAAATGTAACTGAGAACAGCAGAGATTCCTACAGGATCATCAACACATGCATGTCTATACAAATCCCAAAAAAACTTCCAAGTAGAGCAGTGCCTTACCTGCTTTTTCTTTACACAGCTTCTGACACAGCATCTGTAAAAAAGTAAATTAATTTTTTTGTTTAATAATTACACATATTTTTTTTCTAATAAGTTCCACATTTCAGGATGACACTATAGGTAATTCTTAAACCTCATTACCACTGTAAGCAAGGCATCAAATCTAGAGCTCATCAATAAAAATCATCTATATATAGGGGAATATCTAGTTTTGCTTGCTAAGGACAAGTTGGTGCCCATTCCCAAAGCAGGGAGAGAGCAGTCTCTACCACAAGCAGGTATGAGCTGCTAGTGCACATGAGGTCCAATACACTGGAACAAGACTGGCTAAGTCTCACAATGCTGGTGGGGATTCAGAAGGCAGCACACAAGTCACCAGTGAGGCTCATGGGTGCAGTTGTACCAGTATGTCCCAAACAGGGGACAGCATGGCTGTAGCAGCTTGGAGAGGCAGAATGATGCTGCTGGTTCACCTAGGACTAAGAGAGAGTCTCACTTTCTGAAGCACATGTCTAAACTGACTTGCTATGTCCCTGCTTTGGGTCTGCCACAGTAAGTAGAAGTAGTACCATTAATGTCATATCAGATGTACCCCTCGGTCCATCACTTTTCTCTTGAATAGCTTGCAATGCCAAAATCAGTGCTTAAATGCATCTCACTCATTCTCCTTTCATACCACAGATCTGTCAGCTGTCTCTGAACAATAGAGCCTGTAAATAAAACTAGTATAATGAGTGAAACCTCACCCTTTTCTTTTTTTTAATTAAACATAAAGATGAACAGATTCTTCCAGTTAGCAGTGACCAGCCTGCTGCCAGCTGAAAAGACAACCTCTCCTGTACCTTGCAATATTTCATTTGTTTTCTCCTAAAATTATCTGCATCTATCTGTAACTTGCATCAAATGCTCCTGTTACCTCTTCAGTAAACATTGCCTCTGCAACCTTAATAGGAATCTGTCTATAAAAACAAGTTTTGATTTACAGAATCACAGACTCACAGAATCACAGAATGACCCGGGTTGGAAGGGACCTCAAGGATCATGTAGTTCCAACCCCCCTGCCTAGCAGGGCCACCAAACAAACACATTTACTAGATCAGGTTGCCCAGGGCCCCGTCCAACCTGGCCTTGAACACCTCCAAGGACGAGGCATCCACAACCTCCCTCGGCAGCCTGTTCCAGGACCTAACCACTCTCCTAGTAAAGAACTTCCCCCTAACATCCAACCTAAATCTTCCCTCCTTCAACTTGGATCCATTTCCCCTAGTCCTGCTATTGTCAGCCCTTTCTATGTTTTTTCTCCCTTCCTGGGTGTAGGTTCCCTTCAGTTATTGAAAGGCTGAAATGAGGTCACCCCACAGCCTTCTCTTCTCCAGGCTGAACAAGCCTAACTCCCTCAGCCTGTCCTCATAGGGGAGGTGCTCCAGCCCCCTGATCATCTTCGTGGCCCTCCTCTGGACCCTTTCCAAAATCTCTATGTCTTTTTACTTTTTATTTAGTGAAGAAATTGCTGAGATGCTGGAAAAGCCTCCTGTAAGCATGGAACTGAATTGGTGAAGCATCTCTCTTAATAACAGGGAAAAGCACAGCTAGACCACAGTTGGTTTTCCTTCTGTAAGGCAATTCCATTGTAAAACAATACTTTTGTTCCATTTGACGGTCTGCCTGAACAGCAGCTGAAGTTAGTCTATCTTTAGCCAGAAGAGGCCAAGGGGTGGTCACTTCTCACTTTGACTTTTAGCTCAGTGATGAGATGTCCACAGAGACAGGAGCTGAGCCCCCTTCTCCAATGAGAGCCCACCAGTGCCAGACTCTATGGTACCTACATGCCAGGTCTCTTCCGCTTCTGCTCTTAGAGATTTGTCTCCCCCTCTGTCTTCTACAGCCTTGAAAGGGAGAATGTGGTTTTGATTTTGGCTAAGAAGGCAAATGATCTCAAGTGCAATAAAAAGAGCACGGCCATCAGGTCATGGAAGGTCATCTTCCCCCACTAGTTTGCCCTGGTGAGGCAACATCTGGAGTATCCTGTCCAATTCCGTGCCCCCCAGTCAAAGAAGGAAAGGGAACTACTGGAAAGAGTCCAGCAGAGGGCTACAAAGATGATCAAGGGATTGGAGCATGTCTCATGAGGAAAGGCTGAGAGATCTGTGTCTTCTTTACCTGGAGGAGAAGATTAAGGGGGGACCTCATCAGTGTTCACAAATATCTAAAAGGTGGGTGTCAGGCAGTGAGGCCAGACTCTCCTCAGTGGTGCCCCATGACAGGACAAGGGGCAACAGTCACAAACTGAAACAGAGGACACTGCATTGCAGCATGAAGAGGAACTTCTTTACTTTGAAGGTGGCAGAGCATTGAACAGGCTGCCCTGAGAGGCTGTGGAGTCCCCTTCTCTGGAGACATTAAAAATCTGCCTGGATGTGTTCAAGTCCAAACTGTTCTAGGTGAACCAACTCAGGCAGGGGTGTTAAACTAGACCTCTGAAGATCCCTTCCAAACCAAATAATTCTGTGATTCTGTGATGAATCACCGCCATCTGGCTGAAGCATAAATTCAGCTTATTTCCCAAGTCTTTATGCACTTGCCCATTCTGTAAAGAGTAAGGAGCAGAACTGCAGCATTACAAGCCAAAATTTCTCCAGCAGCATCACATTAAAAGCATCAGTGCTGAACCCTCTGGAGAAGGCTTCAGTCTAACTATCTTGCTTCCACAGAGAAATGGGAAATTCAGACACACACTGGTGATTGGCAAGGGTCAGGCAGGTCCCACATCAGTATGCCAGGTTATTGGGTTGCCTTCCTGCACAAGGCACATTATTCCATCCCCCCACTGTGCAGTGAGCTGTATTGCTCTTAATCACCCTGCTGGGGACAGGCACCTGATTTTCCACATCATGATGCTGGCATAAGCACACTGGAGGCGAGTGCCTGAAGTGCCATACTGAATCTTGGGATAAGTACTTCTTGAAGAATACATAAACGATATGTGAATCAAAGTAAATATGTCAATCCTGCTTGGATAGCTGGTTTCTGTGTTCCAGCACAGCCAGAAGGGCACAAGCTATTATCAAATCAAACCCAGGCTATGATAACTTCCAAAATCTTTTTAGGATGCTGTACAAAAGGCATGCAAATTGATGCTGGAACAATCCCAAGTGGCAACAGAAGGCTACCAACTAAAGTGATTTATATAAATAATACTGATAATGCATTATATAACTGATTGTATAATAAAATACATTTATTGGAGGACTAGCATCCCATCTGAGCAGCATGGCACCAGCTAATCAAATATATAGAAACCATGGACCAAGAGAGTACAGCTCCAGCCAACAGGCTGTTGCAGCACCTGCTGCTATGAATAATAAAGAAATCATTGGCTTACAACTCCAGCTGTAGCAATTTTGCAAGTGGAAGTATCAAACAGAACCCAAATATGCTATTCTGATATAAACACATTTTGTTTGCTAAAGCAGGCAGAAACCAGGAATTTATTAAGTGCATTCCTCCCCCCTCAGTGGTCCTGTGGCTCAGGGTGGACATCCCATGTTCACCAACACCAGCAAAGGCTCTCAAGCAAAGGCACCTGCCTGTACCTTTGCTTTGAGATCAGAGCAGGATGAGCCAGTCTTGTGAATCAGGCAAATCTCACCCTTGGCAGTGGTGCAGCTAATTAAGGGACAACTTGCAATGAAGTGAAGCTCAGCATCTACACTATTAAATAAAACATAGTCATCGATGAGGTTGAAGAACTGTACTCAGGTTTATCCACCTGGCTCAGCATCTTTGGCTGTTATGAACTGCCCTGAGGAGCTCTTCTCAGAGAAATCCAGCTCTCCCTTAGCAGCAGGGATGAGGGGACACTCAGTGAGGGACTGGTCCCTGGCTCATCTTTATATTGCCCTATAAACACAGTCTCCAAGTCTGCAGTATTTAATTTATTGGTCCTGCACAGATGAATAAGATGTCTAGAGAAATTGTTAGAAATCATTACGTTTATTGGAACCTGGCTGAGTGATATGACAACAACATCTCTGTTCAGTAGATATTTAAAACCTGTGATGTACTTCAAACATTTATAGAGCCATTCATACAGCCATGCATGAGAAAAAAGTGCATTTGTGGCATGGAGTGGATCAACTGGGGGGAAGGAATGTAAGTTTGGTACAATTATAAAGAGCATGAATGATTTTCCTGAAAGGCATTCTGTGCAGAAACAAATTACTCAGATGAACTCATTTGATTAAGTGGAAGTGAAGGTAGAAGCAAAACACCAGCATTATAAACTCAACATGGAAAATAAACACACTCATCAAAAAATTATTTCTCTGATGTATACATAATCTTTCATGGTTATTAGCAATCAGGGCATGGAACTCATAAAACAATTGGATTAAATGATTTAATAATGTCCCAGTAAGCTTATTGTCACATAAAAGCTTTTTTCTGACAGAGAAGATGAATATGAAGTAGTTTAATAACTTCAAAATCACTTAAATTTGCAACAGCACAAGAGTTCTGCAGTTCCAGCCAATACCATAATGCCATACACCATATAAAAGAAAAAAGGCACCATTTTCTATCCAAGTCTTTTGCTTCCCTCTTTCCAATCAATTCATACTAGTTATTAGCTATTTTATGCTCCAATTTCAAATCTATGCAAATCTGCCACTGGGCTTTCAGAGTACCTGTCAAACTGTAATAATTCACACTCAGGAAATCACACCCTCCAAAAAAAGCAATAAAAAAGGTAATTAGTGTATCTGTCCAGCAGGTAAATAACTCTTCTGGAGCTTTAATAAAAACCCAGAGAATTTATTCAAGTTAGGTACAATATCAAAAATATTACTGCTATCAAATAATGGCTGCATTTTGACAGGACTCCATGACATCTGCTGTTAATAAAAAAGGCTTTGGGTTATGCATGCTTATGCTCTGCAGTGAGCAACCAGCAGCACCACACTGAAACACAGCACCTCCCTCAGAAGAAAAATATGATGCTTCTTCTTGGCTAACTGATATTGAAGGAAAGCACTCTCAGCTGGGAAAGGTCCTGCAAAATGTAAAGACTGAAAATCCTGCTCTTTCCTCATTCTACTGATTTAATAGTGTGCTGGGCTTTAATTAAAGTGACACATAGAAAGTTCCAAAGGAGGAAACCAGCAATCCACATGCAAAACTCAATCATCTGATTAGCAGGTTTACTAGATACTTTCAGAAAGATATTGACAGAAGGAAAGAAAATCCTAGTTGCTGCTTCAAAATAAAATTCTACAGCCCAAAATAGAAAGTAATATTATGACACACAACAATGTCAGTATTCATTTGAAATTACCCAGGCCCAGCAATGAGATCTTCAGTCTGGATGGCACTTGCAAGTTGCCTAGAGAGCATTAGTCAGCTGAGGATAATGACAATATTAAACTTGTCTCATGGAAAACACTGCTGAGATCATTGTCTCTCTCAGAGACTTGGCACTGATCTTTTATATGGGCTTGAAACCTCTCCTGGATTTTTGTGCTTGTGTTGTGTCTTCAAAGGCTGACTATAGGGATAAAAATTTTCCATTAAAATACAATCCCTGTAGAGATGTTCTTGGAGACCACATCCTGAGTGTTATTAGAGAAGTCACTTGAGGCATGGGAGATATTATCTTCTTGGTTGGATGGGATTCAGCCTCACACCTGTTGCATCACAACATGCTGGCCATCTCATCAGGTTAAGAAAGTAGAGGGAAGGGGAAATTCTCAATTTCTTCCTTTGAAGCCAAGCTATTTTTCTGCAAACTGTTTATGACTGATGGGTTCAAAGAGAGAAAGAAGGGTAAGCAGTTCCCCACTGAGCAAGTGCACTTGATCATTCACAAGGCGTGTGGACAGCAAAAGGGAGGTGCCTGTGTCCTACTCTGTTCCAGTAAAACCCCCCTGGGAGTACTATGTTTGCCTCTGGTACCCCAGCATAAGAAAGAGAAGGACCTGCTTGAGTGGTTCCAGAGGAGGGCCAAGAAGATGAGGATGGGGGGTGGAGCACCTCCCTATAAGAACAGGCTGAGAGAGTTGGGGTTGCATAGCTTGGAGGTGAAGAGTGAGTTGAAATGTTTAATTTTGATTGTTTGCAGTGAAAAAACACATTTTTTGTTTAAAATGTATTTCCTTGAAATTTACCTAGCTATATTAAATTAGATAAGAAATTCATGGAACCATTTTTTCCTGGTCTTGGCCCGTGATCCTGAACAAGACTAGGGCATTTTATAAACTGGAAAAACTTTCCAAGGAACAGGAAAACTAGTAATATCTCCTTTGAACCATGAAAAAGTGGCCCAAACATATAAGGTCAGATGTCTTCTTCACCTTCAAAGGTTCAATGATAACTGATTTTAGAGGCTAGTGGAATCAATTTTTAAAATATTCTAATCAATTAAAATTCAAGTGGTTTTTTTAGAGATGCAGATACTTAAAACTCCAGAATGTTACTCTGTGGTAAAATATCCAAGGTAATTTTCTTAAAGTTTCAGGGATTCCAAATTAGGCCTTCAGATGTCCATGTGCTAATCAAAGCAAGTTGTGATAGCAGCTTTTCTCTTGTCATTATTTAGACCTTTGTGGCCAGCTGGATACACCTCAGAGGCAGAACACAGAAACTGATGCCCCTCATCCCTTCAAATTGACCAGGGCCACCAAAACCCACTAAGAAATAATACACTCAGCAAAAGATGGTTTCTCTTACCCAAACTCTCTGTAATGCTTACCATATTTTGTGCATTTAGACAGGCTTTTTAAGAAGTGGATATTTTTAAATCTAATTCAAATCTAAACTGACAGTTTGGTATAGTGCTCTTGCACAACGAGCAGCAAAGTAGATGTGAGCAATCTCAAGCAGTTAATCAAGGGATCAGTTTGAGGAACAAATGTCCAATTTTGATCTACACAGTGTCCTGAATGTTCAGTTTCCCTTGCAGGATACAGTTTTGCAAGGTCTCATCAAATTTGGCTCTAATAAAAACAAAAAAGTCCTTTTTATGATGCTTTTACCTACAGCAAGTCCTGGGAGCTCTTAGTCATTCTGAACTCTTAACTGCTGCAGGACTAACCAACACGTTCAGAACTGTGCAAATACAAATTAATGCTCATTCCTGTGCTAACATAACCAGATATGCTTCTGTACAAACAAAGACATGAATAAAACCTCAAGATAATGTAGTTGGCACAATATTTGTGTGGAGGTCAGGTGGAAATGTGATGGGGCAGAGGTGGGAAGAAGACAGACAAAAAGAAGAGCAATGACTGCCAAATGGAGATGGACAAAAAGTGAGAAGCAAGAGCAGTCCCTGTTTTTTAAACAATCCTGGAATAATACAGTGAGTCACACATAGCCATCATTTTTATTCTCTTAAGTGGGAAGAAGTGCTGTATCTATTTTAAAGATAAAATTAAGTGGGAAAGGTACAAAAGGTCACAGGACAACAAAGGGAGGCACGAAAGCTGGGGACTGTGCTATCCTGCCATGGGAAACAAGTGACTTCTAAAGCAAACAGCTGTTAGCAGTAATCCGTGGCAGAACATGAAGACCAAAGCTTGTGAGCTCTGGCTAGAGCTGTGGTGTTATTTCAGCTTGGTCCAGAGCAGCACTTAGCTGGGAATGAACTTCAGACTGCCAGTAGCAGCAGTTCATTTGTTTTCACTACCAAGTGGCCACAGAAATGTTTCATGATGGCTAGGCCCTAAGTGGCTATCAGGTATTCTCCTTCATAGTCAATAAAACAAATTCTTACCACAATAACTAAGCATTATTACAACATCCTTTACCAAAATGGCAGTTTTCCCAGTAAACTGATGTATTAGCAATCAGTCAAACCATTGTCCAACATTTTATGCTCTTTGAGGAACAACAAAATAAGAGAGTTGTTTAGTGGTCAGTTGTCAGCAAAAGAAAAAGTAGAGGAAATTGTGTAAAAAACTATTTTATTCAAAAGAGTTATTGAAAATTACAGAAATTGTGCATAGCTCAAGAATTCTTCCTGAGAAAAACTGTGGGAAAATGTTAGGCAACATCTCTGCTTCTTCCACTGTTCCAACAAAGGCTGATACCCTTCGGAGAAGAAGAGATGCTGATTGGTTTGTATCATGTAATTACTTTATAGACTTTAATCCTCATACAACATTTCAATATAGGAAAGCTGCTGCAATTCCTTTTCAATTTCTGATCAATTTTCTTTGATTGCCTGAATGGTTTTGTCTTTATTAGTTTGATTTTATGCCGGATTTAAATAAGATTGTTTTCTGTGCCTTCTTGTCCCATGCAAATGACACATTTTGGGAGGTTTCACAGTTCTCCTTTTTTAAGAAAGAACACAGTGTCTTTCCATACTACCAGCACCACCTAAAATGATATCATCTATCTCACTGCTGCCCCATATCCACATCAAAATCAGACAAAACATTTCAGAAATGGCCTCTGCATTGTAAATTCTGTGTAGCCCATATGCATGAAGCACAAATAATTTCCCCTTCCCCCAAATAAGTATATACACTCATATAAAAAAAAATATATATACATATACACACTTATATTTATGTGCCTTTGATTCACCTATCCTTCTAGTTTTTTCCCTTAAAAAATTGCTAAGATTCTGAGCAAACAGAAATTTGCATGCTCATACACTGAAGGTACTGCTGGCTTAATGTGTGACCTTTAGCAAGTTTCTGTGCAGCACTGACTGAACAAAGGAGTAGAATCATAGAGTAGTTTGGGTTGGAAGGGACCTTCAAGATCATCTAGTTCCAACCTCCCTGCCATGGGCAGGGGCACCTCCATCTCCACTTCCACAGTGACACTTGGATTACTGGTGTGCAGACCAAACCCTTCATCAGTTTAGTCTCTAACTTCTGCATCTGTACCACTACTAATACATATCTAAAACCTACTGGCAAAACAGAAGTTGTTAAGGTATCCAAAAAACCCTATTTAATCATTTACAATTTCTTGTGATGCAGGTACCATGTCTGCACAGAAGCATTAACATCTTGACTTTTCTTCATCTTACTATATTTAAAATCATGGGCAAAATCATAATGACATACTTAAGTTGCCTACATGCATCCTTCTCTTCCAAGGGAAGAGAGTCAAGATTTGTTAGGGACTGGCTTGCATTCTTCTCTCCATCATAGCCTAAAGCAGTTTCAAACTCACTTAAATATGTATATTACTGATTCAAGGCATTTTAAAGCAAAAAAAGACATACTTTACTTCTTGAAATAGAATTAAATAAATACACTCCCACGGAGGGGTTATAAAATTGGCATGTATTATTTCTCAGCTGTCACAGATAGTCAAAACAAATACACTTACAGAACTGTCTCCATAACTGAAGCTACCATAGGATGAAATGTTTTTATGCTTATCTGCAATGCAGGCAAACATTTAATTTTTTTTTAACTTTTTTAATAGCTAAGCCCTACATTATTCCTAAAAATATTGAAGGATTTTTTTAGTAGAAAGCTCTACAAACTTCTCACAGTATTACTGTTCTCAGTATCTCTGTACAGTATCTGAACAGAATTTAAGACTATGTAGTTCCAAAAAAACAAGTATTAGTCAGGTTTCAGACAAATGAAGTAAGCATAAATATTCTACTGCATTGCCTAACATACATGACAATATTTGTTGCATAGTTTAATACCACTTCCATGCATATCACAAACTAAACTGAAAACTGATGGAATTACTGAAGATTTTTCTATCTCCTTGTGTATCTTGTTGTTCTTAATCACTGTGAGACAAATCCTACTCTGTTTTCTCTTTCATAATTCAAGGTAATGGCCACTGCTTGAAATTTGTTTTTACAGTTAGATTTAAGGCACTATTAATCTTCCAAGAAGCACTGATTTGACAAAACTCAGCACTGCTTCAGCTGGTCTTAAATCAAGGTAGGTCTGATTTATATGAACTGAAAGTCAGGCTCAACAAGAACAAACTTTTAAAGTGAAAATTATTGCTGTCAGCTCTGAAAATGGAAAAACCCAACAGTAAATGATGCACCTACTCATCCACATCTACTTCTGTAGATTTACTCAACCATAACAGTAAGCCTGAAATGCAGCATCTGAACTGAGGAAGAGGCTATTGCTATTTCTTAATTGGTGCATTCTGGTGTTCCAGCATTCAAAAAGGACCTCTCAGTTGACAAAATCTACTCATTAATACAAGATTCAGCTTCCAATGTCCTCTGGCTGAGCTTCTGGACTATTGTCAAAACACACACCTGTCCATAATCTTGGTGACATGAGATGCTGGAAAACTGGATGCTTCTCTACTTTAACCAACTGAATTCTATTTCAGTAAGGAGACATGCATTTGATTAATAATTGTTTTGTTAAATTGTTGGAAGATGTGATGGTGGCTCTCCAAAGGTTTCATGGCTGTAAGATAACCAGCTCCCCCAATCCTTGGGGCCCTCAATGCTGCACAAAGGATGAGAGCTGTCAGCAGCATCTAGAAACGTGGACAGGATGAAAGCTGTAGGACTTTTTACCAGAAGATCCACCTGGATAATCTGACGTGCTGGGAAACAGTTTTGGTGTAACCAAGATAGCTGCAGCTCTGAAGATAACTGTGTGAACAATGATGGGTGTGAGTGCTTGAATCACCTGAGCATTAGTATGTTTTTATGGTAGATGGTGGAAAACAAATGGCATCAAGCCATGCTTCTCTTTGCCACTTAAACTAAGAAAGTGGAAGGAGTTCTACTAAGATTTTGATAGCTCTCCAAAGAATAAATAATAAACAGAATGAAAATATTAAAAAGAAAACAATAAAAGAAGGAATAAAAATCCAATTCCCTTCATTTTCTGTTACAGGACTTCAGCCTCTTTCTCAGGAAAGGCTTGGAGGAGAATTCTAGTACCAGGAATAGCTGACAACAGGAACATCAGCAGTGGATTATCAGAGCAGACTTTAGTGGGGCAGATTCTCAGCTGTGGTATGTCCTAGGCAGATTTCCTACCAGACTCAGAAGTTAGAACAATGACTTTGTACTTCATGGGGTAGTGATGTGACAAGAAAAGAGTCACATTACAGTCATCCCACTTCCTGCACTCCAACTTGTAGTGACCTGTAGCTGAGGACATGTCCATACTGCAGATGTAGCAGGACAAAACCTCTAAATAATTATCAGTAGCTGTTTACCCACAGAAGCATGCAGCTTCATGCACTTGAAGCTACGGGATTAGCTGTACCTAAATAGTGATGGCTACATCTTGACTTAATCTAGGACCTACCACACTCAGAAGAGCTTGAAGGAGACCATCAGATACATAAACTATTACTAGGAGATGCTAGAGATCTGCTGCAAATTTACAGAATGTTTGGAATTTTGATCTGCTTATTATGTCAGTTAAAATATTTCACACCTTACAGTGATAGCTGTGACTTAATGGCCACTTGCATTTTCAAACTCAGGGTCATCCAGTACTCTTAATTTGTCTTTAAAATCCGTCTGTGACTAGAAATACCTATTAATGGTTTACTGCTGATGAAAAGAACAAGTGTTCAATTAAAACATCACTTTAAATAGCTAAGTGTTTGCACTAAACTAGAAACAACAGCATAAAATTAGGCATGAGGATGCACTTCATTACAGCATGTTTTAACTCATGAAGTATAACAGCCCTGTACTCTACCAGCTCTTCTTATCATATACACGATTAAAGAATGCAAATATACAGCTCTGGGCAGACAAACTGAAAAGGGAGGAGAGGCATACCTATAAATTATTCTGACTGTGAGTTTAAGGACTTATCATTATTTGACTGATTTTGTTTTTTTAATATTTTAGAATCTTAGTACCTCTTTAGAATGAACATGTAACTATTCAAGCCCTATCATGCAGCAAACACCAGGTGTATATATTACCATGATACATTACCTGGACTTCCTCTGGTCTTCATGCTAAAAATTCTTTAGGCTCTTTAAAGAAAGCAATTTGACTTCTTGGTGCTTTTTCTCAACAACTTTCTGCAATGCTCAACTTGACTCTGAGGTGAATCTAATACAGTTCAAATCTAGCCTTAGGCAAACTTAAGCTCACTTGTGATTAAAATGCATTCTAGCAAGAACATTTTGATTTTACAAAACAATCAGTCAGACAAATGAGAATTTTAGGATAACTTTTATCTTTGACAGTTCCGGGGGGAAGAAAATGATACTCAAATTACCTTCTAAACAAGCATCATTCCATATTTGGTACCAGAATGTACCCACCTTCTTATCACCAGAGATCTTAGAGGTTTTGATCACGTGCTGTGATTTTGCTGTACACTACCTGCCAGCTTTTGGTAGTCACAATAGTTTTGAGTACTTATTGAGAGCCTTTTCCATATCAGCTTAAAGCATCAATTCAAGCCAGTAGTGTTGAGAAAGGATCAATTTACCACACAGTATTATTTTTTATTACTCATGTTACAAAACACCATATGTTCAAGATTTAAGAAGGAATAAGCTCATGTATGAGAATATATAATTTGTATGGAAATATATATGAAAACCTAGGTGAAAAACTATCATATGCATAGAATGAAATGATGATCCTTGCCTTAAAGGTCTTACTAGCCCAATTGAGACTTTCATTCTTGATGCTACTGCGCAGACTACATCCAACATCTGCAACTATGAAGGTAACAGCCATTGCTAAGCTGGGTGCCTGATCTCAAAAAGGCAATCCAAGCTTGGCTCTCAAGTGGATGGAGAAGAAAATATTTAAGTAGGCTCCTACCTGAGCACCAGAGAGAATGAGGTGAGTTCAGAACCCCCTGGAGTTCAGCAATTCATACCAGCCATTTGCAGATTTCTGCACCAGGATAACTGCTGTCTGGGTGACTCTCAAGAAGAGCCGCTTTCACCAGCACAGGATGCTCAAGTGCCTACTACAGATGTTTACAATTTCTGAACTGGTGCCAGTGGATAATGGATGCAAAAAAAAGAAGTGCTATTTCTCCTGCCATCAGCTCTGCCTCTAACAATGCCAGTAATTAAAACCAGAAACCTGTCATTTTGCATACACAAAGAAAACACAAATTTACAGGTGATTTCAACACAGCACTAATTTTTCAGGATGCTCTGTTTCACCAGCCACTCTAGATCATAAAGCACAAGATTATGAAAAAAAAAATTAAGAAAAAGACATAATGAATTCCTGGCAAGTTTTATATTCCTCTTCTGAAAAAAATTACATACACTCTCCCTTCCTCCCTTCCCTCCAGCAAATACCATTCATGTTTAAGATTAGATTATTTTTCTCCTGATTCCTCTTTAGCTGCCAGAGAGTGACTCATTGTCAGATTGATTTAATTACAATTACAGATCTTGTTTTCCTGGTGTTACAAGTGAAAACAAAGGAAACACAAAGGAAAAGGTCAATATAGAAAGACTCTACAAGCCAGAAGATGTTAAACACTACCACTAGCGATTACTGGTGATTTCAATTGCACAGTTATTACCTAATCTATGAATTTTTTACAATAATGCAATAGAAATCAGTCATACTTCCCAGATTGCTGGCTTAAAGGCTGGGTTTGTTTCTGTGGCACACATTACAGTTTTTAGGTCTTGGGTATAAGATTGAAACAAAAATGTAGTACTTCAATAAAAGGGACACTGTGTAGTGTCCCCCTGCATAGTGTTATTATCAGAGTAATAAATATTTGATAGTTGTCCATGTAACACATGCATGTGTTAATTTTACAAGTTTGGTAATAGAGACAATTTAACATCAGTTGTTCTTCTAAGACATTGGTAAAGTGAGAATGCTTTCTCAAAAAATGTTTGTAATGTTAACTTTTTGGTGTTATTATTCTGGAGGTATTATAACGTGTGATGTTAACCTGTAGTGCAGGGCATATTTAATAAACTGTGTAGTGTCTAAGGAATAGATATTGTTTATCACACTAATTATACACTTTGAAAGTAAAAATACACTCAGAAAGAGTTAAACTTATTGAGATTTATCTGTTGTTTGCCTTTAAGCAGGTTCTAGCAGGCAAAAAGAAAAGCTGAGTCTAAAGTCTTGCTTGGGCAGAAGGATTACTTTGTATTAGTAAGACAAAGCATTAAACTTGTACCTTACAGTAATGACTGCAATCATTTTTGTATTTTGATATACTTCTCAATTTCAGAAAGAACCTAATTAGAGAGTAGGTATTCAAATGCACTGCCTTCATCACTACCTTTATCTAACAGCCTGCATTATGCAGCTGAATATTTTACCCCTGAGAGCCTCCTCAATTTGCTTTGAGATGCTGACATGGCTGCAATAAAAAGGACAGATACCTTAATGGTTTTGGAGGGGAAACAATTAGTAAACCTTACTGGTGTGGCATTTCAGAATCAATTACCTCTTCTGGGTAAGTTCCACCAAACAATACTGATGCAGTGACACTTCGGAAGACATTATAAATGCCAGAGGAGAAATAAACACAATTGGAACTAACAAAACAGGTTAAGTTGTTAGGGCTATTTACTGCTTAAATTGATTTACTGTTTCATTCAGAGAAAACAAAAAGATCATATTGCAGATAGTAAGATTTGCCATTTTAATTTTGAGAAGAGAGATTAGGTGTAACAAGCAACATTGTTTGTGACTGGTTAATTAAATATATGTAATTTTAAACAGGGCTAGGAACATAAAGTGCAGGTCAGCTGAAAAACTGTACTGCAAAGGGACATCCCCTGGTATCCTGGACTCTTTTCCCTAGGGACTTGCCTGTCACAGAACATTGAGTGTCCTCAGTCACAGCTAAGGCAGTTCCACAGAGGATACTCAGTTCAAGAAGAGGGCAAACAAAAATGAAGAGTCATCAAAAATCAGAATTTTCATTGCAGAATTTTTGTTATAAGTAACAAAAAGTCAAAATAATGTAAGGTATTAAAGAAAGAGCAAACCAGTGTTGGAAATGAGTGATTAATTTTTATGTTTAACTGAAAATTAATTCACAGCCATCAAGATGCTAGATCTTGGCAGGTGGAACAAAACAGAACATTGCATGGATGGAGTTTAATTTGTCTTGTAATAGGTGCCCACAATGGGAACACTTAAAGCTGTGTCAGTCATTCTGTGTGGGGTATCTGTCACCTCACAATATTAATTTCTGAATAAAGCGCTCCCTAAACACGTCTATTTTGGCCTTTGATTAGGATAACCATCTCCTCTTATGTGTAAAATGGTCAGAAAAATCCAAGCATGCATTTTGTAGAAACAGTATTTCCCACAGAACTGTAGTTGTGCAGCATTTGCCTGCTCTAACTGATCAGTTCTGTAAATGTCTGCTGTGGAACTATCTGAGGTCAGGCAAATTATTCTAAAAAATTGTGATAAATTCAAAACAAATAAAAATGTAACAGCCTCCTCTGAGGACTGAATAATCTTAACAGACCATTTGAAAGTAGATGCTAATAGGCTGAGCTGCTGATGCCAAGCTGTTTTCTTGTGTCAGTACATTTCAGTGAAAAACACGTTCCGTATCAAAGATGCCTCTAAGGTAGATGTCTGTGTAAGTTTTAAAAAACACATTTCCAATAGCAGGAAATCTAGGATTTGATTCATGTAGCAGAGTTAGCCCTTATCAGCACAACATATTGACTGAATGCTTAACAGATGAATTACATAGGAACCAAGAGATGAGATGTTGAGAAACACAAGGTGATGCCTTCTAATGGAAGAGATTATGATAGAGGCTGGTTAATGCCTTACATATGTTGACATGCATTCTCTGTTGGTTGTCATGTACCACCTGCAGGTCACAGTCTGCTGCTGCTGCTCAGGTACTGTCACCCTGAGACCCTGCCCTCCCCACATGCACCACTTCTCCACTCCATCTCCCCAAGACCTTGGGTTGGGAGAGTTCCTTTGTTGGAAAGATTCCCTAGGGCATCTCCATCACCTCCTACACTGAAAAGGCAACAAGACACCGAAGTCCTACCACTAAAACCATTTCAGTTATCCAAGACAAAAATTTACAACATCTGAAAGCCATACCTGAGGAATTATAAACTAGCCAGCCTGTGAAATGCAGCCTGGAAATATTTGCAGTGGGGACAGAGACAGTAAGAAAAGGGTCTTTTACTTCCTACAGAAATTAAGTATGTGCAACTATGTTAGCCCAATAATATCTGCTTTTTGGCTTGCTCTGTCTGAAAGAAGCTGATGAGATGTTAGGACACGCATAGAGTAGACAGGAGAACAATACTGGTAATATGGTGAACTCCTTCTGTGAATTAGTGTGCAGTGCCACGTAGGACACCCTGGAAGCACTGGTTGGCTTCTCCCAAATGTAGAATCACAAACTGGGAGAGGATTCACAGAGGTAACAAATTGTGGAGAGAGCATGAAAAGAAAGGGATGGTTGATCCTAGGAAGGAAATCAGCACCACAGGAGATATTTACAAGTGAATAAACAATTAAAGGCATATCAAGGAATTAATTTTTGGATATTATAAATATGCAGCTTTATTATTTTTTCAAGCCACTGCATCCTGTTAACAGCATGCTCCGTGTAAGCCTGCTCACCAGGCTATCCAGGAAATTTCTGCTTCTGGACACTGAAAAAAGACACTGTATCTCATCCAATGCCCTCCAAAAGGTCTAGCAAACATTCAGAGAGGAGTTAAACATAACACTAGAAAATCCTTCAAAGTTATCAGGAATCATCTTATGTTTTTAAGTAATAAATTAAAGCCATCAGTAAAGTGCTTAATTTTCCTTGCCTCTGTTTTGTTACACTCCTTAGTAGAAACCTCTAGATAATCCACACATTACATCAAACTAACTACAGTATAACTTTCTACTCAATTTGTTAACTGAGCAATAGCTGGAAACTTCTTGGGAAACCCTTACCAACATAGTGAAAACCCTCCTTTATACAAATCATTTGAAAGAATATAAAAAAGGGAAGAAATCCATTGAAATTTAGCTCTTAGAAAGCTGATGAATTAGCTAATCTGTTACTGAGGGGCTCAATGTTCAATTGTTTAAAAATGGCACAAGAACAAAACCCTAGGAGAATGCCATTGTTCTGATCTATTTTCTTCTCTTAATTAGTCCTAATTCTATCTTATAAAACTCTTATTCTCTTTATTCTCTGTATCTTCAATCTAAACTCATAAATATGCAAAACAGAGAAAATAAGTACCATAAGTTCCAAAGTTAAAACATGGACCTTAAACTGGAATTCCACTACTGAGTAAATGATTGAATTTAGATTTCTTTTAGGATATAAATTGAATATGCTAATTTTATTCATCAAAAACAATGGCACAGCTCTCATACACACAAAAACCACCAGAAATAAGTTCAACCAGGCTAATCACTTTGGCTTATTTCCCTTTTCTGTACTCCTATCTGTCTATTTTCTCTGCTTTCTATTAAAAAAAGAAACAACTTGAATGAAGTTTGGCCAAAACTTGACCTATAGGGAGTTTTGTTAATTTTAATTAATTTTGGGGTTTTTTGCAACATCTTTGTAATGCCTATAACTTTTACTTCACAAGTAGTTTCTTTTTAAAGAAAGCTAAATAATGCCATAATTTTGTCACTGATGAGAAAACCTGTAACAGTAGACAACTGACTCATCATCACCAGGGATGTATCTTTGCATTCAGATGGTGTCAGATGCAGGATGGGCATCTGCACACTGAGAAACAGGTCACCTCAAGGCTATATGAAATTAAAATTAACAGGGCTGCAGATCAAACTAACTGGAGGAGAAGAGCGTATTTCAGGAATATGGTTACTTGGAAGCGCACTCTTTTCACATAATTTTGCACAAATACATTCACTTCATATTAAAAAACAGAACTTTGCTCTGAATCACCTCCTCTCTGTCCAGCTCAGCCCACGTTACTTATTAATCAAAGACTGTGGAAAAGGAATTTTATCAGTAGCTGAGTACAACCGTTTGAGAGGAAAGAAAACAACCTTAAGTGCAGAAATCAAATCAAGTGCTACAAAAAGTACTCTGTTCTGGTATCAGTGATGCCAGCTTTTGAAAAGGAATATTTAAAATTGCTCCAGGATGGAAATGGAGCCAAATCTGACTTGCAGAAACAGACAAACCTGCCAACTCCTTAGAACAGAACTCAAGTCTTAATAACATGCCAATGTGCAAGTGAATTCCTGCAACTGCTCTCAGATCAGCTCTGGAGTGATGGGGACTTGGGGACCACAGTGGCGAAAAAGGACTATTTGTGTTGGGCTCAACAATAGGGAAGTGAAGCTGGAGGCTGCAAGAGATTGTGAATTACTGCTTTCTTCCCTAAACTTACCTCAGTTTTGTTTTTTGGGGATGGGTAAACTACAAAGGAATTCTGACAGAGCTTTAATGAGGATTGACTACAGGACAAAGAGGAGAGTATGTATGCAATACTAACTGGAAAAGGAAAAATAAAAAACCGCAAGCCAAATGTTTTTTATAAGAACTACTTTTACGTTTATGGATTCCACATAAAAATTATGTCAACGCACCAACGGAACTGTCTTTCGAGCCACTTTTTGTGCTATGCAGATACAATGCAGAGGAAAACAGCTTGGATGCAGTTTCCACCTGAACTTTACAGGACCATTTCAGGCTACTCCAATCACAATCACATGCACATCTTGCTTTAGCTTTCTGAGGTCTCCAAGAAGGAGGAGGTTGGCAATGCAAGGTGGCCTGATGAAAACAGAAGAACGCAGGGAGTAGACTGGCTCTGCAGCAGATGAGTTTGGTATTTCCTGTTATTTCTCACAGATCCAAAGCAAACTCAGGGTGTTATCTTAGATTATCCACCAGTCTCCATGCAGTCTGAGGCAGTTTAGCTCACCTGCTTACACCTCCAGAGCTGGAATCCTAGAATGGTTTGTTTCAGAAGAAACATCTAAAGACCATCTAATTCAACCCTCTGCCTTGGGCAGGGACATCTTCAACTAGACAAGGTTGCTCAAAGCCCTGTCCAAACTGACCTTGACTTTTTTAGACAATCTCTTCCAGCATCTCACTAACCCAACAAAAAGCAATACTATGAAGAAATGGATTCTTTATCTTTCCAGTGCTTCTTCAAGAAGGCTAAGCTAGAGACTGCTAAATGTGGTGAAAACATAACCAAAATCCCAAACTACTGTGCTATTTTGCCTCACACATCCAGGGCAGCTGGCAAGGCAAATGTGAGAAACTTTTCATTCCTGGAGAGGTAATCTCTTCCATCCTCTCCAGAGCCATATGGCTTCATAGGGTATGAATCCTGACCCAGACAGGATGGTTTGGGTATTTTCTGTTTCTCTGCTGGAGAATGAGCTAATGAGCATGGTCTTTTATCCAAAACATTTAAATGTCCGGAGTTCTTGCCAATTTGTTTGTTTATTAAGAAATACGATTGCTCCTCACGCTGAGAAGTTGCAGCAGCAACTGGAGAGGCTGCTGTATGAGAGTCACATTTGGCAGCATCAGTCATTACGCATAGCAGGAGCTGCACTTACATCAGTGCTCACTAAAGCAAATGAACTAACAGAAATACAGTCTTATCCATCAGCATCACTGTACAGGTTAGAGCTGGTAGATGCAGCATATCAGTATGAACTGGCATGCTGCCCCAAAAGACTTAAGGATGGCTTTCAAGAATTATTCCAGTAACTCTAGAAAGGCCCCAGTCTATCTGAACTGAACAGCAGATGCAGGAAGAGATGAAACAGATTGCTTTGCTGGAAATGTTACTTAGCATCAAAGGAGAGAAAGGTTGTCCTTTCCCTACTTTCTGATACCGCAGTGTGGGTATATATTGTAAATCTTAACTGCACAAAACTTACTGTAGAAAAACAAAACAGTAATCAAAGCCACGGATTTCTTCTAATAAAAATAAGAGAAAATAAATTTAAGACCAACAAACCATCATAATCAAAAAAAGATAACATTAATGAAGAATCCTGGACATGAAGAGAGATGGGATAGGAAATAGCGCAGAAAGCTCTTCTTTTTGTAGTGCTATAGAAAAAAGTTATAGCTCTACATCCTAATTTGGTACTAAGGTTTTCCTAACTTAAAGAGATGTGATAGGCAGAGAGTGGTATGATGTCTCAGGGAAAAGGAAGACACACAAGGAAGAAACAAGGCAGAAAATATGGAGATGGATATTAACTTGGAAGAACATCATAAATCTACCTTATTTCTGTTTGGGAGTTCCTGGACATAAGTATGTATACTTCTAAGGGAATACTGAGGGAGCTGAGTTTCTTTAGCTTGGAAAAGAGGAGACAGAGGGGTGACCTCATTAATGTTTATAAATATATAAAGAGCGAGTGTCAGGAGGATGGAGGCAGGCTCTTCTCAGTGATATCCAATGACAGGACAAAGGGCAACAGTGCAAGCTGGAACACAGGAGGTCCCACAGATATACAAGAAAAATCTTATTCACAATGAGGGTAAGAGAACACTGGAACAGGCTGCCTAGAGAGGCTGTTGAGCTTCCTTCTTTGGAGACTTTCAAAACTTGACTGGATACTTTCTTGTGTGAGCTGATTTAAGAGCTCCTGCTCTGGCAGGGGAATTGGAGTAGATGATCTTCTGAGTTCCCTTTCAATTTCTGACATTCTGTGATACAGGTGCTCTAGATCATGTACCAATAAAATAAATAGGTAGCATCAATACTACTTGTACACATATGGCAAATTTAACAGTCTTGGGAGGCCTTATTGTACAATCAAAGAATGGTTTGGGTTGAAAAGGAGGTCCAACAGTACTGCAATAATCAGGAACATCAAATAGATCAGTTTGCTCAAAGCCCTGTCCAACCTGACCTTGAATGTTTCCAGGGGCGGGGCATTCACCATCTTCTTGTGCAACCACTCTCATAATTAGAAATGTCTTCCTTGTATCTAGTTAGAATCTACTCTCTTTAAAGTTTGAAAACATTACCCCTTGTCCTATTGCTACAGATCCTTGGGAATGAGTCAAGGCATGCTGCAAAGCTGAGTCACATATGTCTCCTGGCCTTCCCTCCAGTTATGTAACTGTTAGGTTATATGTTCCACTATTACCCTTCTCAAACTGTTCTTCTGATCCTAGCTTAGTTGCAGTTTGCTGCATCTTGTTCTCATTATGCTATAAAATGAAGGCAGTGGGGAGAAGGGCTGTGAGAAAACCACTTGTTCAATGAAGAACCCCACAAAATTGCAAAAATGTTTTATTGAGCTCTCATGGTAGGAGCTACGCTCTTCTGATAAGATAACAAAGGAAGCTTTCTCTCTATCCCCTTGGAATGCAATTCCATTTTTACACACACAGGAAGATATCAGGAATAGATGCTGGATTTCTTATTAATACATCCCAAACCAATTAACCATTGTACTATGTCATAAATATAGTTCTACTTTTATGTGTGTCGTATCTTTTGCAGATTGAGTGCCAAAATCTCTTCTCAATAATTTTGTTTCCCAGTCACAGTATCCCCAGTGGCATCTATTAATTTATAGATGTGCAGGATCTTCATGGGATTACCAGCTGCTCTTCACATTTATATCCTTTGCCAAGATAGTATTTCATAATGCTTTCTTGAGCTACTCGATGACATGGAAAAATCCCCGTAATGACCAGGCCTTGGCTCACCTTGCCCTCTTATGAAAATACCATTAAAACATAATACTACGTGTTCGGAAAAAATGAGGATATAAGAAATATCTTTAATATTGTCTCCTTGCACAGGGAGCAGCAAGCTCTGCATAGGGCCATCCTTCTCCAGCACATTTACAAGTATTAGTGCTGTCATCTTATTCCCACCAGGTTCTTAAGAAACAAATTTTAAGACAGTTTTAGAAAGAAGATTGTTGCTGAGCTCTGTCTATGAAGAGTTATCCCCCTCAGTACCTGAGGGGGGTCCTACAGAAAGGCAGGGGAAGGACTTTTTAATATGATATCGGATGGGAGGACTAGAAACAATGGATGTAAATTGGAGGGGGGTAGATTTAGACTAGACATAAGAAAGAAATTCTTTACAGTGAGGGTGGTGAGACACTGGCACAGGTTGCCCAGAGAGGTTGTGGATGCCCCCCTCTCTGGAGGTGTTCAAGACCAGGCTGGACAAGGCTCTGGGCAGCCTGATCTAGTGGGAGGTGTCCCTGCCTATGGCAGGGGGGTTGGAACTCGATGATCTTTGAGGTCCCTTCCAACCCAAACTATTCTTTGATTCTATGATTCTAAAGCATGAAGCTGCAAGCAAGAGAAACTACCAAATTTCCTTAGTTCTTGGGATTTGGGAATGGTGAGATGGTTCCATTATGATTCCATAGTCAGATGGAAGGTGTGTGAGTGCATGAAGAAGAGAATATGATAAGAAAGCAAGAGGTTGTTAAGGAGGTTGTAAATGAAAATAAAGTTCTTATACTTGACAAAACAAAAAATCCCAGTTTGTGGCTGAAAGAATGCAAAAAGAATACAGGAGAAACGATGAGTGAGGAAGCCTTTTGTCATTGGTAAGACACGGGAACAAGTTGCCTCATCCCTGGAGACATTCAACGCTAGGCTTGAGGAGGATCTGAGCAATCTCATCTACTTAAAGATGTCCCCTGCTCACTGTGGGGGGTTGGACTGGATGACCTTTAAAGGTCTCTTCTGACTCAACATGTACTATGATTCTATGAGGAAAATGATCTCTGCAGTAATGTTTGGTAGATCTGAGCATCTGCAGTTCTTCACAGTGAGAAGGATTTAGCTCAGAGGCTCTGCTGAATCTGGAGCAATTATTTCTGTGAGTTATCAGTCTCCAGCATAAGATACTGCTCCATAAACTTCTGTGTGAATTCACCTGATACATTGAGTACTGGGAAATGCATATCAAAAAGCATGGGTTAGAGAAAAGAAACAAAAACAAATCACAGATCTTGAAAACATGAATTGCAAGGAAAATTTAATGGAAATGGGATGGTTAATTTAGAAAAGAGTGAGCTGAAACTTGAAAGCAGTTTTCAGACATGCGTCATTAGGAGAAAAAAAACCATTATTTTTTTCCCATTTGAGAAGGACAAGAAGAAATTAATTTAAAGTTCAGGAAAACTTTAGAATAAACTTTCTCATGTTAAAAAAACAGTGAAGCGCTAGTTATACAGCAACATTGTGGAGTCTTCATCATTAGAGGTTTTCAAAAAGAGAGTTAACAAACACCACCCAGAAGTGACATAGTTCTACCTGATCCTACAATGTGGCCAAGAAAATGAAGCACACAGTTTTCCTCTCCTATTAACTTGTAAACAAACAGTTTGAAATAATTAGGAAGTGTTTCTCATTACTTGCTTAATAAAATTAGACATTTATCCTATCCTTGGACTTAACATCTGTAACCATGATTTAAAAGCTCCTTTCACTAGTCCCAATCCTATCCTGTGGTTTTTCAGGTGTCTTTTGCTGATGGGAAAAGGAGCAGTTAAGAGATCTGATACCTGAAATGGATCACCATGCTTTAGGTCTTCTACACTCATTGACAATGGGAAATGTGGTAGAGAAGCTTTCTTTACAGCAAGGAAAGCTGCAGAAGTAGCGTAAGAAAGGGGAAGGTAAGGAAAAGATTGTTACCTAGCATCAGTTTCATCCCAGGGATTAAAAAAACAACCAGCAAGATGAACCACTCTCATAGTAACTGTTGCTGGGACACAACTATCTCCTTTCCTATACATTAACCAAAACACATATAGGAACTTAATTTTAATTTCATAGAATCATAGAATAGTTTGGGTTGGAAAGGACCTTAAAGACCATCTAGTCACAACCCCCTCTGCCATAGGCAGGGACACCTCCCACTAGATGTGGTTGCTCAGTGCCTTATTTAAAAACAACTTGTAGAGAGTTTAAAGACTACTTGGTTCCCAGCATGCTATGTTCCTATAAAAGCATGACTGCACTTAACACAGAAATTAGACATTTCTTACAATCTTCAGATGCAGTTTTGCATTCAAATTCTGTGTCCACTAATATTTTCAAACCTTATGATGATGTTTCCTGGACAGTTGGAAGAGATTAACCTTCCTGATACTTGGCAATTTTAGAGGGGCTGAGAGACTACAAAAAGTAAATACTGAAGGTCTCAAATTTGGAAAACACTATTCCCATTCATGTCACTGAACTCGCTACAGACACTTGAAAAGCAGAGATTAAAAATAGCTGGACTAGATGCATGTGTGTCAAGCTGCAAGTGTTCCCAGAGGATAATCACACAGATGTCCAAGCTCACACAACGGAAACTACAAGGCAGGGTGCCTGCCACTAAAGAGACATTTTTCCCTCCACACAGAAAATGGGAGACAGTCTTCAGAAAAATGTTGATGCCTTGTTCACAAAGATTAAACCTTCAAGTCCCTGAGGGTCCTGACTCTAGCAAGAACTGTGAGATAAATAAAGACAGAGTATCTGAAAAGAAACAATTCTTCCCAAAAAATCAAAACAGCATTATTGGAAATCTGAATACAAACAAATTGCAACTGAGGTCAGGATGCTGCTTTTAGTTCCCAAGCCAAATCCTCCAAAACCAACATTGTGGCTTGGCTGTCTGTTATCAATAACTGCTTGCCATGCATTCATCTGACATGACTCACTGACACTCAGCTTCCTTCCTGCACTTCCTTTGGCTCTCAAACATAGCTCTGTATTCAAACTTAATTAGTAATGATGTCACATACTGGCCTCTCACAGCAGCACTTAGTCAAGCCCTGTGTTAGCAAAAGCAGAAGGCCACACATAGATAGGGCCACTCAGGCTAGTATCACGGTTGGCTTTTGAGAGCTTGCCAGAACATAAAGAAATCTGAATTCTAAAATTCATGTTAATGCTGGCTAAAAAAATTATAGAACCTCTCTATCTTGTTTTTAAATGCACAGATGCAGCTGAAGAGTCTGCCTGTGTTAGCAGGCTAGGTGGGTCAGTCACTTCAAAAGTAGTACTGGTTATCTGCACAGTAAGTCTTCGGTTTCCCTAAATTTCCTATGTTAATCAACAGCACGTGATGCCATTTTTAGTGGTTTTAAGAACCACAGGTAATGTTGCAAGTAAAAGTTTTATTTCATTTCATGGAAAAAAAAGTAAATATGCAGGGAAGTTTGTTGGGACATCAGATAATATAGGATGTACATTAGTAATGAGCTATCACTGACAGTCTACAAGTCTCAATGGTTTGGCAGGCAAGCAACACTGTTTAAAGGAAAAATAAAATAGCAAGTTACTGCTGAAGATGTCAATGCAAGGCAATTACCTGTAGAGGAAAGGTAGGCTGTGCTTTCTGAATACTGCCTTTCAAGCTGCTTTGCTGAACGGATGCTGCTGTTTGAAACAACTATTTATTACAGACATGCTTACCAGAGAAGCACAGCAAATGTTAAATATATAAAAACAAACAAAGAAGCTGTATCGCAGCTGCTGTTTCCAGAGACAGCTTTGAACTGACTTTGCTACTGCTAAATGTTTTATACCAAAAGCTTTTTAGGCTTCGAGTTTTTCACAAACACAAAGTAAAAATAGATGTCTGCCCTTGAGTCTTAAGCCAACATAAAATATTTACAAGGATGGCATGACAACCAGTATGCTTCAGCCCCTGTAAGAAGTTGGAATTCCCCTGATAAGTGGAGCCTCAGTGAAGTGTTATCACACTATTTATATGAAGTGTTATAAATGAAATTCTTATGCTGAGGTACATGTAGCCAAAGAAAATGCAGCCTACTTAAACAATAATTTTACTGCTGATTTTCACTCAAATTAACTTCCACTTTTTCCTGTAGAAGAACTCCTGATGTCCTCTGTGGAAAAAAATGAATACCCAGACTGCAGGACTAGAACTGCAGCTTTCCTTTATACAATGGCTTCTCGTATTGTGTTCAAAACACCATTCTCAAATATTAAAGCAGCCACAATTTTGCCTGGTTTCCCATTATGAACAAAACATTTAAAGTTGTAACCATATGCCCTTAAATCATTGGTCCCAACAGTAACCCACCTATAATGTAGCAGTGATTTGCAAAATGCTTGTAGAGAGCCTCCAGAGAATGTTGTATAATGTCAAGATACTCACTCTGAGCCATGAATCAAGCACAGCAAACAAGCCACAACTCCAATCAACATTCTCTTGGAGGGGGAGGGTGAGAAGGATGGGAAGAAAAGGAAGACAGTCTTCAACAATGAAAGGCATCATGCCTGAAATCTTCTGCATAATCTTTTTGGTTTTCAACAGACAAAGCTCATCAAGAACTCCTTGCATAAGGTGGGCTAAACAGAGAAAATGGATGCATTCAATGCAGGCATCAGCAGAGCTGCTGCATTTCTCAAATCTCTTGCAGTATTGTGCCAAACCTGCTGGAGCTCATCGTGCTTCTGCATGACCTGAAGTGCCTTCAGTAAGTCACTATGCCTTAGGCTTTCTCTGTCCATCACCAAAAAGCCTGCATGCCTACTGCCTAACCGTCTCTATCTATGTAACTGAGACTTCTTCAGTCAACTACAAGCCTCACTGAAGAGGTTTTGATCTTCACAATGTGAGATTCAGGGCAATGTTTTTCAATATAAAGAGCAGCATAATTGTACACTGGCAAAATGTCAGGTAGAAACACAGTAGTAAAAGGCAGCCTGGTCTCATTCCCAGACTGTGCAGCACTAGCATCAGGAGAAGTCTGGGGAGAGGAAAGGCTGAGAAAGGAAACTCAGAATCATAAGTTATTTAGGTTATAAATCATGTGCAAGACAAAGCAACATGTTTACTTTAAAAATTATTTAAAGTGAAATATGCGTGAATGC
Source organism: Turnix velox (assembly GCA_013400935.1). Classification (NCBI taxonomy): domain Eukaryota; kingdom Metazoa; phylum Chordata; class Aves; order Charadriiformes; family Turnicidae; genus Turnix; species Turnix velox. Next base: position 469,745 of record VZTY01019008.1, read on the forward strand.
GTCACTTCCTTAGGGATGGCTGACAGTCCTAAAACCTCAAGGCTCCTGGGATAAAGTTTTTGTAGACAAAACACTACCTCTATTGATTAGCATGAGAAGAAGGATCAATTTAATTTTCAAAAGCACACTATTCTGAAAGTTCGAGCTGATCAAGAAAAGCATTACCATGTGCCAAATTGCCAAGATGGACACCGCTAGGGGATCTAGCCCTTCATCTTGGAGTTCAGGTAGAATTAAAAGGAGCAGAATTTGTGAGAAAGTATGTTATTCTGAGTTGGTTTTTGTGGGGAAAACAAGTCAAAACCAGAAGACAGCAAACAAACCAATGAACTCCTAAATTTCAAACCATCTACTGTTTTTTTGCTCTTTCCTCTTCTCCATTATGCATGAACCATGCAGCTCTGAAAGGTTTAAATAATTCAAAAATCAAAAACTGCTTCTCCCACCCTTAGCAGTAACTTGGTCTTGTTCTGGATCCTCCCAGAAGGAAAGTCCATGAGAAGCTCCCTCCTCACATAGCTCCTTCCAAAGCCAACTGGGAATTTCCATGAAGGTAAATCCATTGGGTATACTGCACACACCATGCTCCAGCGGTATTTCATCATTCCTAGCAATCTACTGTCTGCCCTTACACCTAGAGCTTAATGGCACCTCCACAATTATTTTCGATAAATTGTTACCTCTAAGATCTCCAAAATTCCTACACAGATTCCAGCTTTTCAGGCTGGTGCTCTAAAACTCTGACTTTTTTGCACCTGAAGAGCTCTGTAAATTGGTTTTCCCAGCCCATCTCCCACATGTGCATGCTGCAGCAGATGTGGGAGCTGAACATCCCTGATCATGACACAGTAAACCTAATTGCATAGTTATAACCACCTTAAAGGAAAAGCCAAACTTTCATATGCCTACGGGGAGTGGTTTAACAAATTTACATGCAGATGGAAGCATATTAAGAGCAAACAGCTAGTCATTGACAGAATAAATATTCCCATAATAAGAGTATAACAAGGAGTATAGATATATAGCATGCAAAGTAGATGGCTGATCTGTGCAACTATATGTGTGGGTCCCAGCAGCCCCATTTAGGCTTGTACTTTCCCTTTTTTAGACTTTGAGTACTCCAGAGAGTGAAAATAATAGAAATAAAAAACAAAACAAAACAAAAAACCCCAAGCAATTCCAGTAGACTAACTGCTGATCCAACTGAATGAAAACTTCTAAATAATACACACTGGAAATCAGGATGCCCAAGGATCTACTGTGTTGAAATGCCTACCACAAATGTCTGCCTTTCAGTCAAACAAGTGCAACAGCTATGCCTCAGAGCCTCAGTGGTTTCTTCCAGCAGAGTGAGGTGTCTTCTTAGTTCCCAGAGCCCTTGCTTTGCAAATGTGACCTCTGAAGACAGAGCAGGGTATAAGCTGGGAGGCTACTGCATGTCAGCCATGTTATCAGGATGCTGAGTCACCAAAAAGCTCAACTACACCAGTTGTACTAAGACATCTGCCAACAACAGTACCCTGGACACCTCAGGCGGGAGGGTTCAGGGTTTGTCTCACTGAAATAAGTTGGAAGGAGTAAATGGAATTACACAGTTATCTGGTATATTCAGGGCTAGGAAGGAAGGAGCAAAGCAAGTGTTGATGGCAGTATGAAAAGAGAGTTCTGCACAGCAGAACAGACTGATGGTGCAGTATTGGAGATCACAAGATCCAGCAGATCCTTTCAGTACTGTGGGGCACCTCTGGTGGGATGCTGGGCAATCACTTGCATTCTGCCCTTATGCCTTCCAGATGCAAAATTAAGACAGTGAAGAACATATAATGTCCTTCTTGGGTCTGAAAACATATATTTTATAATTAATCTCTTTGCATGTGGCCATTTTTCTCCTGGCACAGAAGCAGGACATGCAAAAATTCCAGAGGCAGATGAAAGGCATTATTAAAGGAAATACTGGATGTGAAGTCAGCCACTTTCACTCCACACTAAAATCATCATTGGAGCTTACAGATTAAAAGCTCCGATGAATGCTTTTGTACAGTGAAAAGAATATAATAATTTGCTAATAAACCCACATTCAAGAAGTTGGGCAGGCTACATATTTCAGTGTTCTGTCCTCTTATTTCTTTCATGGTGATTTTTCAAAGCTAGAGAAAATTTACAGCCTGGTTTGCTGTAAAATTTGTTTTCAGCAAACACTCTCTTCAAATTACTGAATATTTGAGATGTGCCATATGGTACATAATTTTTTGTTTCCATATAAGGACCCTGAGGTGTTAAGAACTGGAGCGTGTGTTGATACCAGTAATTTTTTCCAGACCTAGAGGGATCTTTTTAGTGTAATTTTTAAAACCCTCCCTGTTTGATAAATGCCTTACTCACAGTAAGGTGAAACAACCTCATAATAACGGTTCATCTGTGTACTTACATAAAGCCAGTTCTTACTGGAAGAAAATGAGGCACCTGAGACAGTGGAACATGGGGATGGATCTACCAGACCTGTTTGATATAAGAACATTTACTGTGCACATGCACTTCTTATTAATGCCCAACAGCCCTCAAGATGGAACCAGTGGATTTTCCTTTCAAGGAGGTCAGACATTTTAGTTTAGCTTGAGAAAATGCATTATGCCATGGAATTAATACCTTCCATTGACTCTGTGAGCCTCAGATAAGGTGAAAAAAATTCATCTGGAAATTCAACCACAGTGGGCTGTATCTAAAATTTGCTGAGACTTATGGATATTTACTTCTCAGATAAGATCATGCTGTTCTTACACCTGCTGTGAATGAACCAAAAGATCTTCCTCTGAGAGCACTCCAAGGAAGCCAAATGTAAAGAAGGCCGGACACTCCCTAGATGCCATCACCACAGTGAAAAATCTAAGTTAGTAGTTTTACAACCTCCTTTGCAGGGCTCCCCACTAAAGACCAGTCTTGTTCAGATGCAGTGATTTGTTGAGGACCTTGGCCACAAACTTCCAAATGAGCCATAACAAAATGAATCCTGTCCCAATACACATTGTGTGAGACCATTGACAAACCCCACTGCAGTTTACTGTCCCATATCCTAAGTACAAATGAATGGCTGCTGGACAGTGTGAAACAGCCAAGAAGAAGAAAGGCACAGGTATGCTGTAGGTTAGCCAGGAATGTGGGGGTCAGGAAAAACATTGCGTGCTTCCGAGAAGAGCTATTATTGCTGATGTGATTTTAATCTGCTCACAGCAGTTGGAACTCCACATCACAGAGGTACGCACAGATGAACAGTTCAGCACCAAGATTAGCTTCTCTCAGTACAAAAGAACAGGCCACTCAATTGATCACACGTATATAGAACTTAGCAGCGCTCTGAAAAAACTACATAAAAAAACTAGTGGTCAGTAGAGAAGGGAGTGCTCTGATAGGCCTTAATAAAATGAAATGTCAATAAATGGATTCAGAGCTACCTACCATCTAAAACTCCCAAAGTGGTTGTGACAAGAGGAGGCTACTCAATTAAACAAAATCAACAACTGTGCAAATTTCTGTCAACCCAGAACCTGACAGTCCTGGCTCTGGGCTGAATTGCTGCTGTGAAACAAGAACTCAAAGACAGGTACCTGGTGAAGAACCAGATATGCCTTCAGTAAACAATACTCAAAGAAAGCAGACAAAGAAGTCCTTGAGGATTTGCACGGGTACAGGTTGAGGAAAATGCTCAAACTTCTTTTTTTATTTTTCCTCACATCACTGCAAGGGCTACGACTGGGGCAAAGAAGACAGTGTTAACCGTCCAAGCTATGTTACATGTGAAAAAGAGTTCACATGCACACAGTATTGAGTCTTCATGTTTAAGTAAGTTGTGTTAAGTATATTCATCCTGTGAACAGACTGAATGACAGTTTGTAAGAATATGAAGATTTGCATCTCAAAATCTCAAAACACTCCAACTGTACACACTAGAACCACCATTAGTCTAGTTACAGCTGACATCAAAGCCCAGCTGTGTTGGGATGGCACTGCCTGAACAAGGAACAAAGAATAATTTACAGAGCTGAAGTTACAGACAGACATCTCATTAGGCAGCGCATCCCAGCTAAAATGTCAAAAACCTTTGCTAAACTATTTTTATACATGAATCAAGGCCAACTCCATGAAAAAGAACCGTGATCTTTTGAGGTCAAGGCTTTGGATTCCAGAGCACATCCCGAGCAGGCTTGTTAGCAAGAGTGATGCTGGGTGCTGACATCAGCAGTGACCTCACCCCGCTGGGATGCAGAAGGAAGAGTGCCACCTACTGCATCACTTCGGGCGATTCCTTCTGCCTGTCTCAGTCCCTTCCTCCTCTGGCCCTGGGATATCTCAGATTACCCCCAGGTACCATGTGGCTGACATCAACACAGCTTCCTGCTGTACTGCAGTTAGTGAAGGGAGGCATTAATTACCAAAATATGTGAAATTAAAAAGAGAGCAGGTTCTCTTTTTACTTATACTGGTGTAAAGCCAGCAGGAAACCTCCATGAGGCTGCGGATCTCCTGGGAATCACTGTCTGACAGTAACTGTGTTTTGATGCATTTGGTATTTATCCACAGAGATCCCCTGTATAAGAGGCACAGCCGTGGATTAAGTTTGGTCAGTGAACACAAACTACAACACCTTTCTTAAGACATTCTAGGACTGAGTACATGTAGGCCACAGGAAGTAATACTATCAATAGAAAACATGTGACTTTTGCAACCAGGATCCCGAAGAAGATGAAAGAGAACACTAAGGAAGAAGGGGAAGGTGCTCTGACTTCTTGTCTGCTTGACTATCTTTGTTCTTATTCTGTTCTTTCATGTCATCATTTTCATGAAGCCTTTGCCTTTATGCTGACAAACGATTGGCCCCCGTTCAAAAGAAGCTGTCAATGACATATTCTCATCTCGCATTCCTGTGCATTCAGAGTACCAGTAATTTCTTCAAGACGATCATAAAATTTTCAAGTCTCCCTCCATCTGAAGTCCCTTTCAGTTATTCCTAAACAGGCCATCACCATCACTGTACCATCATCCCAAGTACCAAATTATTTTCTTTTTCTCTTTTCTTATTACTGGTGAGGGCTGGCTTATGGAGCACAGCACACCACTATCCAAGTCAGTCCTCATCCAACTCACCTGTCAATGTGCATTGTGAAGAGCCCAGATTCTGCTACTGCCTCAACCACTAAAACTGATTTATTATTTTTTAAGATGAAGCTCTGAAACACATAACTAAGTACATGCTCAAATTAACATTTACTGTGCAGGTCAAGACACTAGATGGAACAGAGTCTGGAAACCGGGAGCTACAAGAAAAAGGTAACTGAACCAGACTGACCTGAGGAAGAAAGGCAGAAAGGAAAGCATACGAATGTAACTTGTTCTGCATACAGATGATGAACCCAAGAAGATATTTTACAGCAAGAAAGTACAGTTAAACTTTCTAATCAGAAGAACAGAATGGTAGGGATTGGAAGGGACCTCTGGAGATCTTGTCCAACCTTCCTCCCAGAGCTGGGTCACATAAGGCAGGTTGCAAAGGAACACATCCAGGCGAGTTCTCATTGTCTCCAGAAGCAGAGACTCCACCACCTCTCTGGGCGGCCTGTTCCAGTGCTTTGTCACCCTCAAAGAAAAGATGTTTCTCCTTATATTTAGATGGAACTTCCTATGTTCAAGTTTGTGTCACCCACTAATTTCAGTGCACCAAAATGTCACTAGAGTTCCGGCTCTATAGTCTGTCAGTGAGGTTCTTGAAACAAAAGCTATCCAGATTTTAACAGCGACACAGATAGGGTGAATTTGGCTTGGCACAGGGGAATACCCTAAAAGTTCTCCTGAGGTGTCTCAGACCAGAGGTTGTTCAGTTCCCCTCTGAGGCTGTGCTAACTCTGTTTCAGTCCACAGTGACAGTCCCAGATGCTGAGTCCATTTATTGGCTCAAGTTTTAAGACACATAAGTACCTCTGGAAATCTGTTAAATTCACAGTATGCTAGGTAACCTACAACATTCCCAGGCTCTAACTTTAATGGCTTGCCTGAAAATTTGCATTAGGACATTTTGCAGTACTGAAGCTTCAGGCACTTTTATTTTGGTTTTCTATCTAGTGATTAGCCATTGTAATACTTAAACAATGCTTCAAACAGTGTGGGACATTTCTCCTACTGTGGATTATCAGCGGGCCTCATCTAGTAATTAGAAGTTCATCTTGAAATCACGACTTTATCACTCTGTGTTCAGATCTGGGAGTTTACCAAAAGGCCATTCAGAAGGTAGCTACACACAGCTTCTGAAAAAGTATTTACTAAAGGTTTTTACTCCCCTTCATACACCAAGAAACGATACAAGAGAACTTTATTTCTGAAGCTTTTGTTTGTTTTACTGAGTACATTACGTGATTATAACAGCAAGGGTTCTGTGTCCAATTCTGTTAAAATGATTGGAAAAATGTAAATGCTGGAGAATGTCAACCTACTTTCTCACTCATTCTACATGTTTTGTTGGAAAGAGCTTTTTGGTCCAGAGCTCCATGAGAGCAAGGATGAAGGCTGCTTAGGTGCTAAGGTCTCACACTGTATTTAAGGCACAGGTCATAGAACTCCTGACACTCATCTAGTTCTTTATGTGCTTCATGTCTCTGGGTCCTCAGGAAACTAGTGCATGTACAACTGCCCAATACTCTGATTCCCATGGGACACAGGCATGTGTTCCTTTCTGGATAAGTCCCATGCAGCACCGATCCCTCTCTTGAAGAGCTGAAATGCTGCAGAGGCTCTTATAGAAGCTTATTAAACAGAGGTAAAAGGGCTCTGGGGACTGGCTGCTAGAACTACACAGAGAGATACTGTTAAAAACTTAAAAGGCCATCAAATCNTTCAAAGAGTTTACTCCCTTCCTGGGTGTAGGTTCCCTTCAGGTATTGAAAGGCTGCAATGAGGTCACCGCGCAGCCTTCTCTTCTCCAGGCTGAACAAGCCCAACTCCCTCAGCCTGTCCTCATAGGGGAGGTGCTCCAGCCCCCTGATCATCTTTGTGGCCCTCCTCTGGACCCTTTCCAAAGTATCTATGTCTTTTCTGTACTGAGGGCTCCACACCTGGACACAGCAGGGTGTGCTTATATATAAACATATATATAATGCATATATAATCAATATGCAACGTCAGTATCTTTTTTTTTTTTGAGAAAGAGGTGTTACAGAAACTTGTAAGTCCTGGGAAATGACAGGCTACACCTGGGAGTGAAAAAATACAATAACCAGAGCTGCCTGAAAAAGCTGTTCAAGTCAAGCAGAATCCTGAGACTTCCTGCATCTACTAGTTTCAGTGCATGTCACTTAAACAAAGGGCTGCAATGATCCCATTTCAGTAATATGTGGACTGTATATCCCAGGACAAGGAGGTGACAGTTGGGCAAAGATGCCTCCTCTGGGAAGAATCAGAAAAAAAAAGTTGCACCTTGAGAGGGATTATCTCTGCTAGGGAAACAGGATACATGATTTGCCATATTCATTTGCATTAAAAATGCTCTCCCTATGCATTATGCTGGCCTCTGTCTCTGCTGTGTTACAGATGGAAGTCCCTTCTTCCCTAGCGTGGGAAATGGGAGAGAGCAGCCTGCAGTCTCTCCAGAACACAAAGAGGCTGGAGGTTTGCATTATGAGAGACCTTTGCACCACTGCTCAAGTGGGACTAGGGGTCCAACTACCCAAGCTCCCAAGCACCATACAAGCACTTTGCCAGTCACATTTTTAACTTTACATCTGTGTTTGAATCTCTCCCTTTCCCTCTTGCTGTGATCAGCAGCTATTGTGAAAGTCAAAGGCTCCAGCTCAATCATGTGCACCATCTGACTAATGTGTGAGGCAGCGGAGAGAACCCTCCCTGAATAAGAATGATACAAGCCCCAAAACTGGGGCCAAGATAGTGAAAATGAGTAATAGCTACACTGGAAGAGAGAGGACTTTTGATAAAACTATATAAAGCAAACACATTCACTCATTTTTTTTCATGCTGTTTTAACAAATATATTGCAGGGCCAGAATAAAGAGTAAGCAAAAACCTGACAGAGAGTTGGACAGATAAGGTATGATTGTACATCCCTCCCTGAAAAAAACTCTGCTCAACAAATCCCATAAAGAAAAATACAACAGACAGACTGGTAGGGTCCAATCCTGCCCACACCTAACAAATTCACTCCTAGGACCTGCTGTACTCTATCATCAGTAGTTTTCTGCAGCTGCTGCAAAACACAGAACAAAATTGTACTGTAAGCAACTAAATAAACAACACGCTGCATCTAAAAGAACAAGCCCAGCTGCTGGAAAAAACCCACGCTAACAGAAGAGAGAGAGAGATGTTTCCTTTTTACACTTCATGGAGTACAAAGTTCACTGCTGGGAAGTAAGGTTATCTCTCTTCATATTTGCATGTGAATGATACAACTTACTGGTATAGTTTGTGATTGCCTCTTGTTAGGTGTTCATGGAGATTCTTACTTTGACAACTTGCAATCCACATCAACTGACTGAAAATCAGGACACTTCAGTCTGTCCTTGAAACACATTGCTGAGGCTGGGTACTGACACTGAAACCTAAGTCAGCAGTTTTATTGTCTATGATGAATAAGACTGCACTATTAGGAAATGTGGTTCTGTTCCTGTGATCCATTGTTATTACCAGAAATAAAACACAAAAATCAACATTTGAGACTACCTTACACTAGAGTTCCTACAAAAGAATTCAGCTAGACCATAACAGCAAATATCATTCTAGAATAGTGAATATTTCAATTTGGTTATGATAAATTACAACCAAGTAATACATGTAAGCTTAATTTGGGATGTAGACATTAAGGAATCTATGCCTGCTCACAGCTTTCATTGCATCACTACAGCTGGATCTAGATGGCAAATCTCACTGAGACAGAGACTGGGCTGGATCAGAAAAGTGATCACTCAGTATATTTTCCTGTCAGTCTTTGCTCATGGGATTTTAGTGAAAACACCACTGAGTCCAGCTGCTCAGCTGCTGCTGCTGTCCCTGGTGGGCCTGCTGGCTGCCCTTGCAGAGGTGGGTCACCTTTATTTCCCAACTGCTCCCCTGGTTGCTCGCTTTCAAAGCTTTTCTTACAATATAAACAGATGTTATCAGTTGAAACTACATAAATAGCCATGTAATACCAAGCAATTAACCAGCTCTAGTCTCCATCCTATACAGATTTGGATTTCATGCATCTTTCAAAATACATCAAATGAACTTTACTCCAAAATTAGTTGGAAACTTCCATTTTACTTTATATTGTATGCCAAAAAATTGCACATAAACTAGCCTTATCACATCCGTTCAAGAACAATTAGCTATTGTAAAATTATTTCTCAAAGTTGCTTTATGAAAAATGATTAAAAGAGCTTTCCTTTCTTACACAGATGAGCATTTTAAAAAACAGAGTACATCCCTTGACTTGAAATGGTTTGTATGAAAGCTAAATTAATGAATTTGCTACCAAAAAATGCAAAAAGGACACTGTTAGTGTAATTAAAGATGAAATAAATATTTTAATAGATTTGACTGCTTTAACCTAACAGTTCAAAATAATTTTCTTTATAGCTACATTAGGATTATTATCTTCAACATTTTTCATCAGAAATAAATGGACTTGGACTAATAATTAAGAAAAAAGACATGTTAAATATTTTATTTCAGGCCTGTTGTGCAATTTGCCAAACAAACTGATAAATACTTTTTGCTCTTAAATAAACAGGTACAATCTGAAAGATTAAATTTCCTTGAAACTGACAGTTCTATTTCAAGTGTCCCCTCAATCAAAAGACATGAACTTTTCAGTCAATTAGTATTTTGGGATTAGGACCACTGAGAAATAAAACCACCCCTTTGTTATCCAGACATCAGTATGCAAGCAGTTATGATGCAAGATGTTGGAATCTCCATGATAAAATACTGTAAAATTTAAAAGGTATGTGATAAATCAGAATACATGAAAAGATCTGTAAATGTCCCAGCCCTGGAAAGGATGGGGCAATGACAAAAGGTTAGACTGGAAGGACCTCTAAGCAATCTGATCCGGTTAAAAATGCCCCCACTGTAGTTGAAGAAGTACCTGTATACTGCAGGGACCTTTAAAGATCTCTTCCAGTCTAGCACTATCATCGCTGCAACATCATTTAAACATATTTACACAGCATTAGTGGGGAGGTGACTAAGCAATGATTCATGTGCAGGCTTCAACATTTGGCTGAGGTAAAAACCAAATAAAAGTTGGCAAATATCTTACATTGTACTGAATTATACTATCTCTTCCAACTAGAACAAGTGACAAATTAGAACCAATGTTTGCACTTCTGCAGAAATGGAAAACAGCAAATGCATTTTCTAAGGAAAGGAAGACAATAATGTTAACATTTAGTAGACAAGTGAAGCCCACCTTCAAATTTCCATTTCAATGATCAGGAATAGGCTTATTTAACAAAAAACAGAATTCTTGTGGTGGCATGCATACTACTCTGATAGAAGTACAGCATGGCAGTTTTGAAGATAACTTTAATCAATTTTGCTTTAATCAAAATTGCATAGGTAATTTGAAATAAGCACCTCATCAGGAGAAAGCTGAGCTATTGAATTAATCTATAATTATTGCTAAAATCTATTGTCTTAGTGATCAGAAGAATGGAAGTTGGCATATACATTGACAACATTTGAAAATGCCTCTGAAGCTGTTTATGGAAGAGATGCTAGTAGGACTGATGCACAGGGCAGAAAACTGCCAGAAATTATGCTGAGGAAGAGAATAAACAGATAGATAGTAACACAGACTAACAGGGAAGTGTTAAGTATGGCTTTTGGAGGCCAAGTTCTTTGGATGATAATGCAGATGACAGCGATTTGGCTGATATGAGTTTCCATTTCAAATAGCTTCTGAGGAAGTTATCAGACTTAAATTACATTATCAAGGAGGGAAAACAGAAATGCAAAACAGATGCCAAGAAATAAAAAAGTGCTTTCATTGCTAACTAAAAGTGGAAAAAAATAGTTAGGAATAATTGGTAGCCTTCTTTTACAGTGCATGGCTATTACCTGATAGTTTCATGGAAATATTTCAATATACTCATAGATTATCTGGAAAATAGAGTAACAGTCAGCATCAGAGCTTTATATAGGTTAATAAAACCCCCAAAAACCTGACTGTCAACTACTGCAAAAGGATCTCACGATGCTCAATAAGCATGTGATAAACAGGCAGAAAGAATTCAGTATCAATAGATAGTGACTGACATATGTAAAAAAACCCCAAACAACCCTAAGTATTCACTGCTTTCTACAAGATTCCTAAAATTCAGTTTTCCCCAGTTCAAGGATTACAACCAAATAAATGATCCAGTAGCAAATATATAACAAGAAATAAGTTTCACACATTCCACAGTTAAATTTTAGAATTCATTGCTACAAGGTGCTTTGAATATCAAAAGGACATATAAATACAAAAGACACAACTAGAGCCAAAAAAGACTCTTGGGTCCTATTAATTACAAAACTGAAATATAGGGTTTAGTTTCAATGCATCTGCATGAAAAGTATCTCAAAGTTTGTAGGAGTGGCATGCTATCTGCTTACCCTATTCTTACACTTCTTTCCCAAACATCCAAAATTGGCCACTACTAAAGAAAGGACTAGGAATACCTTTGAAAGAATCCAATGCAGCCATTTTTATGTTGTGTGATGAGGATGAACACTGCTGGCACCCAAGTACTTTACAACTCAGACGCAAAACTGTCTGCATTTCGGAACCAAGACACTGATCCTAAAATAACTTATTTTTATAAGCATAAATATAACAATATTCAGCCTTTGAGGAAGTGAATCAGAATTTTTTTGGAAAACCAGACTACAGCATCACCTTGTCAAAAAAAGAAACAAAATTAATTGTTGCTACTACTGATTAGAAGTAGGATTTAGCGAAATGTCCAGAGCTAAACACTTCTTATGGAGACCTGAACACTTCTGCTTACACCTTGAATTGGGTGGAATCCACCCTGAAATGAGCTAAGAGACTAATTCTAAAATAAGCAATGAAGAAGAAGATGCAGCAGGTGATCCGGTATATGGAATCCCTTACATCTAACCTCTAGATGAGATTAATTAAATGATTCTGTAGAAATGCCCGTTTCTTTCCAATGACTATTAAGTCAGTCTGACTTGTTCTGATGTGGAAGTCTTCACTAGAGTTGCCTAAAATGAGATTCCACATCCCTGGAATCTCATTGAAGATTGACTTCCCTTCTACCTGTATGTCTTTTGCAACACAGTATTTTGATAACAAACTACTCTGAGGAGATGCAAGGGCAATTTTAATGATAAATAACCAAGCTTGATGTTACTGAACTTCAGAGACACAAGATTTTGTAAATGTGCTGCAGCTACTTACATCAGTTTTAGGTCGTGCTCCAGCTGACACAGGGTAAGGAAAACAGTCTACATCCTGGTAGTCTACTTCTCTGTTTTTCCGACATCCTTTTCCTTGATGATCTCCATAAAAGTCTGTCTCCACTTGAACAGGGAACTGTAAAAGAATTTTAAAACCCCCTGTAAGTAAAGGCAAGTCATGAATATTTTTAATGTGAACGGCAAGATTAAAATATTGGTATTTTATCTTTTTAAACCTTTTTTTTTTTTGGTGTAAGCTAAGCATTCAGGCTCAAGCTTTTCTCTTAAACCACCTGCTGCATCATTTTCACATTTTGCCAAGTTACACATACAGATACTCTGTGAAGTGGCTTCCTTAACAGAGCACACACAACAGAAGAAGTAAGTACTAATATACTCCCCTAAATATCAAAGAGCTGAATTACCTCTACCTTAGAAAGAAAAATAATTTTAAGCTTTCCACTTTATTTCCTGCTCTTTTTTTCTAATTTAAACAGAGACACAGCAAGCTGCCATTTTAACAACATAAACACTGAACTTTTCAAATCTCCTTTTTCTGGTCCCCCAAACCTGGGGAGATATCACTCCCACATAATTTAAAAAAAAATAAAGTTCTGCTTCTGGGCCCACATACACCCAGCCACACTGAATTCAGTGCTACGAAGAGGAAACATGCACAACATTGCCTCATGGTTTGCCTCAAAAGAGGTGTGTGAGCAAGGAGCAGGCTACTCTGCAAGGATTTGTACCAGGAACAGTCAAGGAAGAGGCATCAGGGGAGCACTCCAGAGCACTCACAAGTTGTTGGGTGGCATTAATAAAAATCAGACCATTTTCTTGCTTCTTCCTTTCATCAGAGGAAAAATTTGTTGGTGGTCCTTAAAAGTGACTGCCTTGTTTCCAGGTATTGTATTTTTAGAGTGCTGCAAAGTTGACAAAAGAACTGGTATGAGATTTGCAAAGTTGACAGAAGAATCAGTATGGCGCTAAAAAAGTTTAAAGATAATATACTACTGCAAAAGAACAAAGAGAATATGTAAGTTAAAACCAAGATTTTAGTGAAGGAATGGTGTATCTCTAGCACCAGACAGGTTAATTATAATCAAACAGGATTTCTGTGTTACTGAAAATCACTAAAAATGGGTGATTCTTATTATTCACGTCTGCTCTTTTTCTGCACTGAAATGAGTTTTAGACATTAAACAGTAAAGAAACGGTGAAATATGCTCTTTACAGCATGTGTCTTATCTCCACTATCACATTTACAAAGTAGCTCCTTTTATATCACTAAGAAAGTCTGTTTTTCATCCAAAAGATAAAAGTTTTAGAGAAGCAGCACTATTCATTGCAGTTTTCCAAAGCTAGCAGTATTGTTCTTAGTAGATTCAGATATCCTTGTTTTAGTACTTAAAATCATGTACTTGCAGCATAGGTGACAAAATGCTTCAGAAAAGAATTTGATTTGGCACAAGAAAGGCATGGACCTGTTGCACCTCTGCTACAATGACAGGCTGAGAGAGTTGGGAATGGAGAAGAAAAGGCTTTGGGAGTTCTCAGAGCTCTACCAGTACCTAAAGGGGGCTTATAAGAAAGCTGTAGAGGGACTGTTTGACAGGGCATGCAGTGACAGGATGAGGGGCAACAGTTTTAAGCTAGAGCAGGGCAGGTTTAGAGTAAACATTAGGAAGAAGTTCTTCACCACGAGGGTGGTGAGGCACTTCAACAAGTTGACCGGAGAGGTAGTGGTGGAGGGGCCATCCCTGGAGACATTCAAAGTCATGACTGATGAGGCTCTGAGCAACCCGATGTAGTGCAAGATGTCCCTGCTCACAGCGAGGGGGATCAGACTAAATGATCTTTGAAGGTCCCTTCCAAGTCAACACATTCTATAATTCTGTAATTCCTTTTAATATCTCTTCTGGATACTGAGCCATACACTTAGTGCTACTGCCAAATTCTACTTCCCAATAAAAACCTGATCATGAGTAACTTGCATTTTACACAGACATGAAGAGAGAATACATCTTAGCATTTGTCTAAAAGTTATTGGTTTAGAAAACACCTTAAATTTGTCCACCAAAATACTGTTCTCTTCCACTGTCCCCTACTCTCACTCTCAGTAGAGTATTATTAATGACAGACACTTTCACAACAGAAAAAGAATTAATATCAAGTAATAAAATAACTGTTCATACCCATGCAGAGATGAAGAATCCTTCAGTAGAAAACTCGCTCAACTGACTCGCTCAAGTAGTGACTACATTACAAAATAGAGTTGTGATGCAGCATCTGCCGTAAGTATTGAATACTCTGTCATCTGTTAAAAATTGTCCACACTCTCAAGAGACCAATTTTCAGAGCAGCTGCTCCACCAAACATGTTGTCACTCACACAGTAGCCACCCGAGACCTCATGTCTGCCAGTGGGCCTTGCATCTGTGAGAACTTTACCCAAAATCTTATTCAATCATAATTTCTTGTGTCAGTTCTCAGTTTATATAATCAAAATAGCATATAAACACATGAAGAATCCATAAGTGGTTCATCATTTCCTAGAAGCCAAATTTATACAGTTACTAGTAAACATATGTCTGAGATATATCTTCTTCCTTTTCAAGTTTCTTGTGAGTGACAAGAATGAAACATTTGATATATGTGGAACAAATTACAAGCTGTAGTAAGAAATAAAGATAAATGGGATGAATCTATAGAAAATAAATTACTCATACAATTTGTATGGAAACAAGAGTTTGTTCCTTTTTTCTGTTGCATCTGTCATTCTGAGATTTTCAAAATCCGTTTCTTCAGAGTAAATTCATGCATTCCCATGAATGCCCGCCTATAGACAAATAAAAGCAAAGTCTTCTGCTTTCAGGAAGAAGACAAGACCTGAGGAACACCCCTCCTCTGAAGACAGGCTGAGAGAGTTGGGATTGTCCAGCCTGAAGAAGGCTCCATGAAGACCTCATAGCAGCCTACCAGTACCTAAAGAGAGTTCACAAAAAAGCCAGAGAAGGGCTTTTGACACAGGCATGTAGTGATAGGATAAGGGGTAATGGCTTCAAATTGGAAGAGGATAGAGTTAGATTAGGTGTCAAGAAATTTTTCACTATGAGGATAGTGAGATACTGGAACATGTTGTCCAGATGCCACATCCCCAAAAGTGTTCAAGGCCAGACTGGATGGGGTTTTGAGCACCTTGGTCTAGTGTCCAAACAGATACACCTATTGGTGGACTTGTTTCCCTTACTGGCTTGAAGGTAGGTTTAATCTGCAGATTAAGCATTGATCAGCTTTCTATCACTAGGGCAGGGTAATATGCCAAGAAGGCAGCTGTGCCTGAAATCCTGGCCTTTGGCCAGCCTTTCAGTGGTGTCCAGAGACAGGACAAGAGGTAGTAAGTTTCATTTAAATACATAGAGGAACATCTTTATTTTTAGGATTACAGAGCACTGGAGCAGGCTGCTCAGAGATGATGGAGTCTCCATGTCTGGAGACATTCAAAATCTGCCTGGGTTACACTTGTGTAACCTGCTCTGGTGACAGGTTGGACCAGATGATCTCCAGAGGTCACTTCCAATGCCAATCATTCTGTGATTATGTACTCAGAAGATATCTTGCCACTAGGCTTCAGTTAGTGAAGTGCTACCATCTGGAATACTGGTGTTGACATTCTCTGTGATGATGTTCTTGACGTTGTTTGTAAGTATAAAAAGGTATTTGAAAACATTGTATTGGAGTATATTTGGATTTACTTTTTTGCTGTCTACATACCACATGCTTTTCACTGAATGCTCCAGTGATGGATTTGAAGTCCAGTGATAAGTCATCTTAGAAAAAGAATGATGCCAAACCATGGGTTTTGCCTAAACAGAATAGGCACCACCAGAAAATGACAGCAGTTTGGATTACTGGTAACCAAACCCAAACTACCTCACAATGGGAAGTGCTTAAACTCTAATGGCTTAGATTTTCAGGCAGAAAAGCAGACTATGCTGCCACCACATTTTGACAGAAGACATCGATCAGTCTCCTACTAGAAGACAGAATACAGTCTATTAATGCACAATTTAATGATGAAACTAATTCAATTGGACAGAGTTGATTCTGACTCATTGACATGTACAACAAGAAAAAAGAGTCATGGCTGCTCTGTTACTTCTCCTCCCTGTAGAGTATGAAAACATCTACTGCAAAGTGCAACAAGCTTCTGAATACCTCACCTTGAGTGACATGAACATTTACATTGTAGCTTACTCGTTTACTTAAAGAATTTCCTTTTACCAAAGGAAGCAGCACTGGAACAGCAGTGCTGGCAAAAGCACTCAAACAAGCTCAGCTTCTAGGAAATTGAAGCCAGCACTAACACAAAGTGCTGCAAATGCAAATAACTCTATTTTCAATTTTAACCTAAAGCAGAGAACAAACAACTCTACTTCTCATACTGTTCCCTCTTCAGTTACTTGCTCCTGTAAAAAATCCTCACTTGTTCCAGAATTATTAAAATAGCATCATTGCTTCTTAATCCCATTTGCCTGCAAAATAAAAGCTTGGGAAACTGTACGTTAGCAACTGATGACGCTTACCACCACAAAATATCCTTAACTAGAGGAATGCAGCTCTAAATCAAACATTCATATAAAGAGACAAATAATACTAGTTCAATTCTTAATGACAATACATAGTGTCTCCTGCTCTTATGATTTAAATAAATACATCAATTGTAAAAAAGCTAGCAATGGAACTACCTATCCTGAAAAACTATCAAATGTCTGGATTCAAAATCCTCTCTAAAAAAGGCATTTAAGTGATTTCAAGCCATATTAACAGGAAACTTTCAAGTTTCATCCTATGACATTTCTGTTTATTTGATAGTTAGTCATATAAGCAGTTCATGAGATTTTGTTAATGATGAATGAAAACTATAAGTTACTTTATCCATAAACCTGAGTTCTTCAGCCTATCCAGAAACTCAACTAGGTATGAATAGTATGGCTTGATGAGCACCCAATAACTACATGTTAAAAAACATATCATACCACACACATTCTTACCAGTTGCTTTTGTCTTTTGGTAGCAGGAGTACTGGAGGGAGAAGGGCCAGCACTCAGAGCTTCTTCAATATCTAAATTCAACTGTTCCAGTTTCTTCATGAGACATGACATAGAGTCTGACCATTCAGATCCTTTCTCTGGTTGAGTCTACAAGAAATCAAACGGACATGAAGTCTTAAAACATTCAAGCTTTTTGTAACCTGAAGACTCTCATTTTTCTTCTAGCCCTCAAAGAAAATACTGACCAGCATCTCCCTGTCCTTTGTTAACTTTCTCCATTTAGAAAGCTTCAATTAACACTGCAGTCCTGATGGCACATTCACAATTCTTCTTCATACTCAAATGATCACATTCCACTTTGGCATATTTGAATGACTTTCTGATACCTCATCTTGGGTGATCCACTGCCAGCTCAAGCTAAGCACAATCAAAACCACAACCAACGAAACTTCTTAAACCACTTCTATTTCAGCAAACCTCCACTGATTGCTGGTTGTCACTAAAGAATCAAAACATCGAAGGTCATTGTGTGCTCTGTATTTTACTCCTTACTATAATTCCAGACTTCATTGCAGCTTTCTTCTGCCCATCCACTGGGAAAACTTCACTGGTCTCAAAACACTTTCTGCTTTCATAGATGTATCTTCTCTGTTTATACGAAATGCTTTACTATATAATGAAAACATTAATCCATTGTAGTGCAACTGCCAAAAATGCGTTTCTTGTTCCTTAGTTTCCTCAAAGTCCTTTCCAGTAAGTCCCCTTGAGCATCTTTCCATTACAGTCCCTGGGAACACTACTGCATTATGCCTCAATTTCCTCATTCACTGACCTTCCTTTCATCATGGGAAGTGGTAGCTCCCCAGATTAGTCTCTGTCCCGCAGCTACTTTAATTTTTTCATCTGTCTTAATTCCACAATCAATACATACCCACATAGCAAAGAATTCTGACTGAGCACATGAACACTAATAGAGCATTGCCATCCTGCTTAAAACCCAAGTGTATCATACCAACTCTTTGTGATACCAAGAGGAGCTAGATAAACAGTGTTATATTATTCCCAGAGAGGTTGTGGATGCCCCCTCTGTGGAGGTGTTCCAGGCCAGGGTGGACAAGGCACTGAGCAGCCTGATCTAGTGGGAGGTGTTCCTGCCTATGGCAGGGGGGTTGGAATTCTATGATCTTTAAGGTCTCTTCCAACCCAAACTGTTCTATGATTATTCTCACCTAATAAATGTTCATGTTGATTTGTTTCCTTACAAGACTGGAACAGATAGATCGTTGTAACTTTCTCACTTTCACAGAAAATTGGCATTCAGGAAGTTCACTCCATGGAATCACTCATCTTCACCACTAAGACCCCAGATCATGACATCTGGTTCAATACAACAGACAGAAGCATGATCCCTTTAGAAGGGCAATGGATTGTTTTGAAAAAAAGAAAATTAAATTTTCAATATTTAGAAGTATTTGAATTTTTCCAAATTTTTATAACCTCAAGGATTTTTCCTGAAAAATTTAAAGAATGCTGAATTTCATGAACTGGGGGCATATGTTGCTTTTGTCTTCACAAATACATCCAGCATCCACCAGCACTCCGCAGTACATCCACATGAACCAGTCTCCTCTTGCTTCAAAATATGTTTTACTGTAACAGAACTCAAATCGTAGTCTTTCCTTAAAAACATAAGTTGTGGGGACTTGTCCAAAACTCTAACTCTCCTAGCTTTCTCTTTTCAATTCTTTCTTCTTTTAGTTCAGTTAGACATTATACTTTGTCTGTTAAAGGGATGAGGAAAGAGATGGGTTTTCATTATCCTACAAGAATAAGTCAAATGGGCCTAGTTAACAAATGCCATTCACTAATTGGAAATTTGGCACAAAAGACACCATTTGGAACAAATGCTGATTGCGTCTGTATTTCAAAGGTTGCCTGAAATTTCCTGCTGAAGAGGAAAACCATGATGCTACTTACATTCAAAAATATACAGTCTGCACAGTAGGACTTCAGATCAGTGAATAAATTCTGCTTAATCCATTCATGAGGAACACAGCTCCCCAGTGTTCAGCCTTAGAAACTAGGTTGGATGCCATGACTAGGCTCAGAAAGTCTAGTATCACTGTACCCCGCCTTTAGCAATCACAGAGGAAGAAGTGTCAGAGCATCTTTGGAATCTTTTGTGTCTTACCCTTCAGGAGGGAAAAAACCCAAATAAATCCCATTCTGCATTAACTAAGAATCACAGTATGCTTTATTCACTGCTTTCCCCCTAAAATGGTATACAGGGAGAATGCTCCTTTCTGTACGCTCTCAGGGTGTCCTCTCTTTGGAGCCACAGTCGTTCAACACCACAAAGGAATTCTGTTGTCTTCGGAAGAACACAAAATGCTTAGAGACAGAAATGCATTACAAGAACACTTTTTGTACATTGCCTTGGAATATAGAATCCTAGAATTAGTTCGGAAAAGACCCTTGAGGTCACAGAGTCCAACCACTAAAGCATGGCCTTCAGCACTACATCTACACATCTTTTAAAATATGCTTAAAAAAGCATATTTGTTTCAATGTTCTGCTCACAAAGT
>VZTY01019008.1:490044-533402 GCA_013400935.1 Turnix velox
CCAACTGTTAAATTGCAAAAATACATTGAGCAATCAGCCAAACCTAAAATTTAATTGTAGGCTGCTACTTCCAACAGCAACCACAGCTTGTTTTAGAGGAGCAAGCCTAACACTCTTCTCACATGTACACTCTCATATCCAGGTTCTGCATTCCCTAACACAGCTGTAATGTAGTGAAACACAGTGCAAGATCAGGGTCCATCACCTAAACAGTCACTTGTTCTCTCCTTAGATTGGGAAATAAATACATTCCAGACATTTGTGCCTTTGGGACTGAGGGTTTTCGCACACTGTTTTTCAGCTTCCAAGTGTTCTCCACTAATCTTATTCAGCAAAAACATCTGTGATAAAAAGCATATTTGTTTCAATGTTCTGCTCACAAAGCTTACTGCAATAGGCACGGTAGCTGCCAGCAAATCTAAATTTAAACTAAAAGAATGTGGCAGAAGTGAACAAGTGCATATAGGTCAGGGTGAACCTTGCTGCCAGACCTCATCCTAATGTGGAAGCAGAAAGGTTTCCAAGTGAAGGGTTATGAGAAAATTACACAACTCTAAATTTATCTGATAACTTGTGGCTTTCATTTCAGATACTTTCAATAGGTCCAATTGTTCTGATAATTAATGCATTGTACAACTTCGAGTGATAAATTACTAATCTCTAAATGTGTAAAAAAAAGCTATTTAATCCTCCTCCCTAATATTAAATCAGTTTAGATAAATTTCTCTCCTATGTACAACCTAGAACTGTAAATAATCATTTTGTGGAAGTATTTCAGAGATCAAATATCATGTTTTGCTCTTGCAGCACTGCTGGGGTTCCTCTATTCTGTTAAGCTCTGCATAAGCGAAGGCCTCTCAGGCACGGATAGCTTTGCCTACAGGGGTTGGGAGAGGAAACCAGACTGGTTCCTTATACAAAATACTTGAAATAATAAGTGTTTATGACACAAATGACACTTCTATTCTCAAAACAGACTTATGTGTACCTTCCAAATTGAAGATGCAACACTCATAAGGAGTTTTCCGTCATATACCATTATAGTATAGCTTAAATATTTCAAGAGCTTTTAGGTGGAAAACTAACTCGTGGTACTTCTGTCCTGGTTTAGCAGGTGAAGTAACCTCTGCACTTAGCAGCCTTTCCACTTCTACGAGTTGTAATGGCACCCATCTCAAAAGATGAAAGTCTCTTGAATCACTACATTGTTGGGACAAGGAAAATTCTTCTAGGGCAATGCAGAAAATTCAGAACAATCTTAATCCTTCTGATGCCCAAAACATGGCAGTATTCTCTGAAGATGGGCTATTAGGACCTCAGCAGTTTCCCCAAGAAAAAGGTATAGAAACACAAATATGAAGACAGTGTTAATACCCCTTCCAGGATTAACCCTTTCTCCTCAAACCTATGCTATTTACACTTCTTAAATATGTTTGTGAACAGAGGTCCATTTTACCTTCTCCTCCCGTTATCCTGCTTGAGGCTGTGCTGCTTCAAACTACTAACTTCTTCCATCAGATTCTCACATGCTTGATCTGTATGGATCTGGCAAAACTCACCAAATGCTTGATGCTCTGGAGAAAATTACATTGATTTTAAAAGACACTTGAGGTTGTTTCTGGCTTTTCTCTGTTTCCTTTTCAATTTTCCATGATGTAACCGACTACAGCTTCTTTCATTAAGCTTTAACACGTGCACAGATAACCTACATGTTTGTGCTTTTAGTAAACCAGTAGTTTTACCTTTCAAGGGGGAATACAGTACAATTTAGAACATTATTGAAGAAATAATAAATTCAAGTTATGGAAGAATGTAGACTTGTTTTTTAAAAATTATTAAAAGGTGCACAAAGTGTAAGAAAGGAGGTGGCACTGCAAGAAAATAACACAATGCTCACTTCATTTCACATATTTTAGTTTGACTTTTTAAAGGCTAACTCATACCAGCTCTGAAATGGGCTCAATTAGTTTATACAACAGCTTTTCACCTCTCAGACGGTGAATTGGAAAATTTAGCCTTCACTGTGCAATCAACACACTGACTTTGCATGGTGATAATGTCCATTGTATAAAAGAAATAAAAATAATCCTGGAATCTCATCTCTAAGGATTTTTGCATTGATTCTTGGGGACTATTGCTCTAACCTACTCAGAACAGGAGCCCTGGTGCCACTGGAGTCTCCCAAATATAGTTTATGGAAAGGTCTCCCAGATGAAGAAACCTGAGCTAATTTCCGTGACTAAAAGCCTTAAGCTTTCAGTATTAGTGTGGCACTTCACCCCAAACAAGAGAGACTGGAAGGGGAAAATAGAGGAACTTGGAAGCTGGACAAAGGGTGTCAGATTCGGAAAACAAGCATTCCCTACTGCAGAAGATTTAAAGTGCAGCAGCCCATTGCTCTGAGCTCATAGTCTTAGTGCAGCCTCTGTTACAGGTTTGCTTATAGGTTTGGATTTGACTTCTCATTTAAAAATGACAACTTTAAATGGCATATAATTTGGTTTAGCATCAAATTGTAACTTGAGTTTGCTAAAATGGTTTCTTTTTATTAATCTAAGTTTACATTGCCTACAGCAATTCTCTACCTTCTAACAAATTATGATGTCAAGCAACACTGTATTTCCCAAAGAGGCAGTCTGACAGGCCAGTGCTGCCAGGACATGCCACTGAACTGGCACCCCAATGGCCAGACGAGCTGTCCTAATTGACATCTGCTCCTGTTTCAGCCTGGAAATCATCCTCTTGGGTTATCTCACCTTCTGCTGTCTCAGTGCAGATGCCAGCATATAATTTATCTATTCTGTCTCCTCCTTAAGAGGTGGAGGAAGTGAATGAACTGTGCTTCTTGTATCCCAAGCACCTGCTCTCTAAGAAATCAAATTCTTGGCGCTGTCCATTTGCACTTGGTTTGGCCATTACTGCAGTAGTGGTTGTACCTGCTCATCACAACTAGCAACCATGAAAGTCAAAAGTTTGTATGTTTTTTTTAAGACAGGTTTAACTTCTCTACCACAAACTACTTATTTTAGAATACAGTAATTCTTACCATGACAACCATGAAAAATGCCGCCAAGCCATGCCTGTCTATAAAAGCAGGATCTCCCTGCACACAGAGGCATATTTCTGACATAAATTTCATAAAAGTCAAGGGGTCCCACATAACTAAATCCACTAAAAGTTACTTACTGGAGTAGTTTACTTGCAGATCCTTCTTCACAGTGTTTCTAGGTGCACTTACAGCCTACCTTTTGACTGGGCAGGGCTTAATCTTTTTTAAAAAGGTTTGCCTCTCCAAAAGACATCGTGGTTAGAGCCATACAGGGCACAGAGAAGCTGGGCTTAGCTTCATCTTTGGCCTATCAAATTTTATGTCAGCTGTCCCATCAATTTAAAAATCATCAGAAGGATAAAAATGAGAGCGTTTTAGTACTGAGTACAAGTGGCTCTGGATGAAGTTCCTCCTTTCCCTCTTACCAATCAAGTAACAAGCACGACAATCTGCTGTAGCAGTTGTGGTACTTACCTTGAGGGGAACAAATCACAGGAGTTCTGAGTTTTAACTAGCAACTATGGTCTATAAAATATATAAGCACTCCGCTAGAAATATTTCTGGAAGGTACAAAACATAGGCTAATGTCTTTTAAACAGTAAAGACAGATGATTCCTTCTCTTTCGGGAAATGTTAATCCCTCACTTCTTCTATAAAGAAAGCAGCTGCTCCCTTTGCATTTTGTATAAACTTTCATCCTCAGGATACACACAGAGGCTGTGTCCACTCAAGTGACCCAGAGTAACCAGTTCCACCTGTGTTGCCTCCCAGTCAAAGTTACCCTTGGTCTTAGAATGAACAACAGCATTTTGATACAAGCAGGAAAAAAAAAAAAATCACAGAATGGGGAGATCTTAAACTGATAAAACAGCACACAAAATAAGTCCCCCAAATTTACTGATGCCTGGTTAGTCTAACAGCTAGGCTCAGCAGTCAGCAGGAGACGCCTGAAGAAGAGTGGTAAAAACTGGCCAATAGTAATCTTTAAAAATTCATATACGCAGAGAAGTAATTTCCAAGAAATCTGATAATAAAGGCTACCTCCATATATTACAGTACTTCAGCTATTCAGTATTTTCAGAGTATGTCACATCGAGCCGGTGTTACATAAAAAAAGGTAACTCACAAAAACCACTATCAATAAGTATGAAACTGACAAAATGACTGCAACACTGTCACTATATTAATGAACTATGGAAGAGCAACCAAACCTCACTACACACAATAAAGAGAATGGTCTTTTCATTATATAGAAACATTCTGCAAATTAGAAATTGCTCCCTGCTCAAAAGTTCTTGCCATCCACTACTTAGAAAAACACATTAACTTGTAAGCAGAAAGCAGAAATTAATGCAGAAAGAGTAAAAGGCACTTTCTTAAACTGAAGTACTCAAAGGACAAAGAGGAGCAAGCTTTGCAGAAGGGAAGGTATTTTTGGTGGCTAAGAATTGGTGGTGATAGGGAAACAACGCAACATGAATTATTGGAGAACAAAAGAACAGCAGATAATTGAAATAATGTAAGCCTTCTAAATTATACTTGTATCATCATCAAGCTACCAATAAGGAGAGGGCATTAATGCCAGGCCAAGAAAGGTAAGTAGGCATAATTTTTAGATCTTTACAGGAAGTCTGATGCCCAAGTGTTGAGGTCTAACTACCAGGTTTCAGTAACTTAGATGCAATCTATGGATTTGCAGAGAGCAAAGTGTTTAAATGCATACTTGAATGATATTTTAAAAAACATTATTCTGCTAGACAGTCTTGAAACTTCTCGACCAACAAAATAGAGGCAAACAGATCATACTGTCAAGTTAACAAACACAAAATCCACACACCTCCTCTTAAATAAATACAACAAGAACTGTTAAACAGATCGGTATGATTTTACATTACTTGGCTTTGTACTAAGCCATGCTTCTCCACTGTACTAAAATAAGACTTATAAAAAATTAGTGTATAATGAGTACAAGAGCCTTGGGCTCCCCAATTTATACTAATTCCATGGTTGTGGTCATTTCAACATAAGAGACCCTTAAATACTACCTTTAGTAAGACATTGCAATTTCCATTTAATTTACACCTAGTCCATGACAAGCACCTTCATATCTCAACAGAATTAGAGAAATCCAGTTTCGAAACAGCAGATCTCTCAGCAGCGGAGAACCTCCCCGGAACTGTAGAAACAAGACAACAGAATCGTCCTACAGGAGTCACACAAAAGCCTTTTCCTCCAGAGGGAAAAAAGCCACAAAGATTTTCTCTACTCCTGCTCAAAACCAAATTAACATTACAATTTCCAGGCCCCCAACTTTCACACAGATCACTCAAGCACATACTCTCAATTTATTTGGCAGCAGCACACTTAAATAACAAAACTGTAGCATTTTCCCCCCATCCTCCGTTTGGAGAAGCTTTATTTCACCAAAAATCAACATCCCAGGTGTCCTGCTTCCACAGCATCGTGCTGAAGAACACAGTAGAACGTCATGCCGTGGCGGCACAGCTGAGGAGCACGAAGACAAGGCCAGGCTAGGGCAGGCCATGTCAGGCCGGCCTGACCCGGCCTAGGGCACGGCGCAGGCAGGCCCCACTTCTCGGTCCGAGGCGAAGGCCAGCACACCTCTCCGGGCGGAACTGAGGGGACGCGCCCGGCAGGGTTCGTTCGCCCTGGCGAGGGAGCTCAGGTCACATTTCAAAGCCGATCCGTCCCCTTCCCGCCCAGCCGCCATTTGACACAGGGTGCCGTAAAGCAGACGGCGCCCGTCCTGGCCCCTCGCCGCCGTCGCTGTGTAGCGGCGCTGCCGCCGGGCCGCAGGAGGAGAAGCGGAGCAGCCCGGGTCGCTTTAGAGGAGATGAAGGCGCGGCCAGGGGCACAGCCCGCCCTGAAGAGATCCCTTCCCGCCCGCCCCACCGACAATGGCGGCCTCCCCGCGCGCCCAACGGCCGGCGCGGCCCCAGCCCGCCCTTTTCAGAGGGGAGGGTAGGGAGAAGGGAAAGGGGCGGGCCCTGCCCCGGCCAGCGCCCCGAGCTGCGCGCGCAGCCCCGCTGCCTTCCTCTTTGTCTCCCCGCCCCCTGCCGAGACGTCATAAGAGGGCGGGGCCAGCGGGGGCGGGGGGGAGCGGCCGGCTCGCGGGGNNNGGGGGAAGCGGCCGGCTCGCGGGGCGGCAGCGCCACCTGGCGGCGAAGCTCGGAGACGACGGCACCAAAGCCGGCCCCGGCATCCCGGGATGAGAGACAGATCGAGCAGCGGCCGGGGAAAGGCTCTCCTCGCTCAGGGGCTCAGCGGTGGCCGGCTGCGGGGCGAAGGAGGAGGGTGGCGGAAGACAGACAGCCCGTTGGCCTCCTCGACGCCCCGCCTGGGCAGCCTTCACAGGCTCTCTGAGGAGAACTTCTTTGAGGGAGCCATTCCTCCAGAGGGCGAGGCTGAGCTCTGGAGCCGCCTCCCGTCCTCCCTACCGTTGCGGTCGGGTCCTCCCCATTGTCTAGGGTGAGCAGGGGCGATGGCCTCGCGGAATGCAGGGGCGGCTGTGAGGAACCACCGGGCCCCCATTGTCTCGCCCTTCTCCAGCGGCCTCCCCCCTTGCTGTATAAAACCTGTCACCCTTTTGCTCTTTGATAAAATGCCTCTTCTATAGGGACGTGCCTCTGTTTCTCCAGCACGGAGGAGCACTTCAGTTCAGACCTGCTCCATGTGGAGGTGAGGGTTCGAGCCTGCTACTGACGCCCACGTATCTAAGCTGATGTAGACAAGGCTTAGAAGTGATCTAAAGACAGTCGAGTTTTCACAAATGTTCCTGAAACTGCCCATACTGGTGGGAACTTACTGCTTTAGTGTTCAAAGCTACAGTTACTGCTTCACAAGTGCTACGCTTAAAAATAGCTCCCTGCACATCTAAAACTTTACGTACACCTATTCCTGAAAATCAAATCCATAATATTCTACCCGGACAATCTAACCCCCTGTTATACCTGACAGATAAATCATGCTGACTCAGCTGAGTCTGTTTCTCTTCAACCTCAGGAAAATAATTGTCTCAAATCTGAGATCTGAGTTGATTTCATTGATTTCAGTAGTTTTATGAGTAATAGTTTTCAGATGTTAAAATGAGCCTGAGTGGGCAGATTTGAACATTATCACTTTTTAAATCTTTCTGTTGATATGAAAAGGTTTTTTTTCAGAGTTCATTACATTTTGGGTCATGAAAGTAAAATGCACGTGGAGGGAGGAAGAACAGAAATCCTGGATGTTGTGAGCCAGTTAAGTTGTAATTGCAGTTCCTTTAATTGCAAAGAGTGAAGTCTGGCAAAGCATCAGATCCAGATGTGGAGGATCAGCTTCCTACCTTGATATCACAACCACAGAAACTGGTAGGACAGAGAATCAAGGCTTTGAAACATATATTTGAATCATGTTACAGTAGAGCTCCTAGTGCCATGTGAACTTAATTGTAATTGTATTCCTTTGTCATTTGTTTAAAAACAAATTATAATAAACAAAACTCCAATTTCTGTTCTCCTTTAATGAATAAATCTCATATTGGACCACGTCAATCAAAATATTTAAAAATATCTTTTAAAAACCAGTTATCTTAATTTTTCCTTCAGGATGGTCTCATTTTCTAGTTTCATTTACTTCTTGTAATATGCCTTTCCTAAGTGCTCATTATTGGAATTTACAGTTTTAATTAAAATGCCAACTGCATTTTTTCCTCCGAGTTTGTTCTATTAGATTTTAATAGTACTTATATGTAATTATACTTTAAATAATTACTTCATATTTTCTCTTTTTTTTTTTTGCTTGATGTTTCAAAGCATTTTCCCCACAACTATTTTAGATAGCTTCAAAGCAGTTTGAAAGCTGGGAAGAAATACCTGTGAGATAGGACTTCAAAATTTGATCAAAATTTTTGGCTGAATGGAAAAAAGAGACTCAAATGACCACTCACTATCAATTAAGGATGAGATATCAGCCCATACTGCTGCTGAGCAGCTGCCAGTGAGCATATATGTGATAATTGGCCAGGCTGTGAAAAGATACCTGTAGCTAAATCATGTTGCATCTTGCCAAAATCATGGTGGATTCTGGGGTGCTCTAGGAAAAGGGAAATAGAGGAGACATGGGCAGGTGTAGCAAAAATAGTGGGAGGTAGAAACTGGAGGTAATGCAAGAATGCTGGGAGAGGACTGGAGTGCACTGAGAGGTGGGGAATGGATCTGGGAGGAGGAGGTGCTGACAGGGGTGAGCTGTGAAAGCAGAGGAAAGCAGGATGCACTAGTTCTGCAGAATGTTAGTGTGGTAATCTTAAATCTGAAAACCACCTTGGAGCATTTATTTTCTGAGATAATCATGGTAGGGTGATGAGGTGAATTCTGTAGAAACAGTAGAACAATAATTTTTTACCCTGAGACGCTTGATTTCATAACTGACATTTTTTCTGATGTGAAAGACAGTTAGTCCCTGATCAGGAAACTGAAGAAAAATATAATGTGAGAAAGGCAATGGATTGCTCAGTTCTTGTTCCATGATTTTATAGGATTTGTGTCACTCATTCTGCACGCAGTTCTATTTTTTCATAAGGAGAAATGGGGTTTGTGAACATTGTCTGTTTGGGTGTCAGCCCTGCCAACTTTCTCCTTGAAGAGCCCCAGTGAATTAAAAATCCATCCCCAATGGGATGTAGTTGGTTCGTTTCTGAATGCCAGCCAAGGGGTAGAGTAGTAGGTTAAGAGCAGCCCCATAAAAGGAAGTAATTATGTTACGTAGCAAAATTGCAGCAGATAAATTTTCCTGGAATCAAAATCATCAGGAGTTAGAAAGTAAACTAAAGGTACCTATAACTAAAGATACAGCTTAACACAAACAGCAATTTGTAATTTTTAAATTTTTTTTAGGTTTTAAATTGGCTTCAGTTAAAGGGAGGTGGGACTAAGTTTGAGTATGCTGTTTAAATCAGAAATAGCTTTATACTTGCTGCCTAGATAAAACTAGCTACAGGTATTATTTATGGTACATATACATTATTCAGTTTTAATGTTTTGTATCCCCTGTTTTGAGCAGGCTTGTAAATTGGAGTATTGCCATTGTAAGGATCTTGGCAAAATGACATAAGGACACTCATCAATCATATCAACAAATAAATCCTTTTGTGTAGATTTTTGGATGTGAGAGAGATGACTGAAGAGGCACATTTTTCTTTTCATTGTCTACTTCTCTTAAATGCCAGCACTTAATCAGATGGGATCTCCCTCTGGAGCTCTTCAAAGACACCAATGTCTTTTCCTTTGACCGTATAAGGAATTTATGTGCTTTATTTGATAGACTATTTTCTCTATAATGTGGAAACTGGATGTGCTTCCTAACAGCCAGATATTTTGCTGATGCCTTAACTCTCTGTTAAGGCAAGACCCAGTGTGCACCTTCTCCACTCCTACTATCTTTTGTCTTCCTCCCATATCTCTAGCTTCTCTAGGGGAAAAAAACCCAAACAACTATGAGAGCATCCAGCCTACTCCATCAGGCCTGGTGAATGATCAGGAACCATAGGTATTTGATGATCTACATTTGAGATGGGAATTAATTACCTAAACTACACAGATCAGATTTTACTCTTCCCTCCCGGATAAAACCATCAAAAATGTTGCATGTAGTCTTATACATGGAGTTTTGAACAGGTCACAGGCTCCAATGATGACACCTCTTGCAATTCACTCCTCTGTTTCTTCTGGGTTTTTTTCACTGTCCTTTGTTTGGCTCTTGCTAAAAGACACAATATCAGGTGTGCTGCTATAATACTCTGCTGTAGTTTATGCTCTTTCTTGATCCTCTAAACTACAAGAATACTCATGGCAAATGCAGAAGCTGAAGGAAATATGCAATTTTTTTAAATTAAAGGCTGAATTTAAGGTCTTCACCTCATGCATAAGAACAGTCATCTGTATGTGCATACGTATCTCAATACCTTAGTAATTTATGTAGTAGGTATTATGGTTTACATTTTTAATTGTTATTTCTAATTATCTGATTAAGGCATTAAGAATTTCAAGTGCACTTCCTCTTTCAGAGGTCAGAAACAGACAAAAATACCATGTGAGTGACCAAAACAACTTTCAGAGACCTGACTATCCATGGCATTTGTACCTGCTAATGGAATTTGTAAACAGCTGAAGCCCTGTCGTATTGGAATAAAAATTAATAAAAGCTAGTGGTGAAATATGAGGAAATGTTGATGATTTGTGTACTTTGCTTCCCTTGGATATCTTATTTTATGAAGACTCTTTCATGGTTGTTTTAATCATAAACTGAAAAGGAGAGCAGTGGTTACAGATTTTAGCATGTTCTTTTTGTCTTGGGAAAAAGATAACTCTCTTAAAAACCATAAAAAATTCTGTTAAACAGATCAGTTTGATATCGATTTTGAAGAAAAGGTGTCTTGATAGAGTAGCCTTAGGCATCATTCTTTGAGGAAAAGAATAATTTATGTATCCCCTGAGCATGTAAACTTACTGCTTATCCTGTATATTTTCCCAACAGAAAAGTTGGCGATTTCGGCCTAGAGCTCAGAAAGTCTGTCCTATTTTAAGAGTTATGACGGACACTGAAAAGCAACTTCCATTGCCACAGCCTCAAGGTATGAACCAATCCAGCTCAGACATCTTCTGCTGGAGTGAGAAGTGCTGAGAGAGAGGAATGATCTGTAGCAGCTACTTTTTTAAATTTACTGAGGTCTGCAAGACCTAAATGCACCACAGATGATGTGACAGGTGAAGCTGTAAGCATGAACCTGTCCTGAGGTTTGCACTATAAAGCTGAGGTTTAGCCTAAGCATTATTGACTTCCAGTTCTGTTATACATATTTCGAGTGCTTCAGTGTTATTTGCACTCTCATGGCTTTTTGTCAAGTGCTGCAATTGAAAGCATCCAAAATTCTGTTTACCTGTCTTAAGGTATTTTGGTCAGCTTTACTTGTATTTAGAAAACTAATGGCAGTTAAAAAGACAAGGAAAACTTATTGTTTGGAGTTACACATGGAATTATATAAAAGAAAAAACAACCAGCTGTGGGGTGATTATCAACAATGATGTTTTCTGTTTGCAAATATTTCAGTTCCATGTGATATGAAATGTTTTCGCAAAACCCCATCAACCACAATAATCCAAATAAAAAGGTATGTTGACATAACTTCAGCAAATAACCGAAAACAAACAATTCCTAAACTATTTCAAGGCATCTAGGACTTCAGTTAGTTCCTCCAATTATGCACCTCAAATAAAGTTTAAAAAGTGTATTTTGAAATGCAAGAGAGTTATCAAAAGCAGTATTAAGCAAAATCTTCCTAGCAGAATACAGTGTAAGGTTGAATTGCAAGATTTGCAGGTTTAAGAGGCACATCTGGATACTTCTGTGTGAAGAAGGCTTTCTGTGCTATGTTAGATCTGGTCCTATATTCATGTGTTCCAGGATAAAATTTGGAAGGATCATAGTCTTTATTTTAATTGTCTTCAGGTAACACTTGAGGACCTTCAAAAAGCAACAAGCTCTTCCACTTGCTCATCAGTCCTCTCACCTCTGTGTAGTTCTGTTATATATTTTTAAAACAAAGCACACTTAGAGTGAGAATAGGCATAGACTGATCAATAAATAATTTAGTCCTGCTGGACAAAGAATATGGATAGACAATGTAGAAACCAGCCTAGTTGCAACCTATCCAGTATATATTAAAGTTTAAAATTTGAAGTGCCAAAATAATAGCAATTTTCTTTGGAATCTAAGTTCTTTATTTAAATACTTCTTTTTGAATTTAATTTATATTTGTCAATTCATCAAACTTGAATTACTTGTCAAAGACAGCTTAATTCTGACAACCTTCCTCTGGGGAAAATACCTTTACCTGCCTGTGAAGCTATGCAAGCTCCTTAGTAGCCCACCTAGCAAGCTGATGAAGGCTCCTGATACATCACGGCCAGGCTGAGGTTTCATTTACAGTCAAAGAGAATTTTGAATCTTTGGGGATCTTTTTTTTGAATGAGAGCAATTTCAAATTTAAAAATAATTATTTTCTTTGCAAACTGAAAGCTTTCAATCGCTGTGCTGTGACTAGAAAGATTTTTGGGATGCATAGTTGTAATTTGAAAATGTATGCATAAATTAAATTTTCCTTCTTTGTTTTGTCCAGTTTTCAACCTCCTACTTCCTGCTCTTACACATTCCTTTTAATTGGCATTGGAATTAAATGCTGAGTGTCATGAAGGTGCTTTTGTGACTGCTCTTTAGTATCTGCAATCATTTGAATGCAATTTCTGATTAAGAAAAGAATGCCCATACAGCTTAGGTTATCTGTATTGCATTTTTTAAATGCAACTGAAATAACAACATCTTAAGAACTTTATAGAAAGAAGGAAATATCACACTCAAGAGAAGGTGATTTGAGATTAAAACCCCTATAAATTTATTCATTCCAACTTAGAGCAATTCTTACTGTTTGAGAGTTTTCTGTTATTTATTGGTTTTATTCATTCTAAATTATGATTTTTAAAAGTTTTATATGGGAAAACAAAAGTTCCTATATGCCATTCACATGCTAAATGCAGGTTTTGTCATGTCTGAGAAGTTTGGTTTCAAAAGCATTTTCTGAGCTTGTACAATGCACTTTGGCCTTTCTTTCAAGAAAAAACTGAGTTTGTCCCTACTTGCTTGGAATACTGGGGTTTTCCCACTAAAGGCTTTTAAACCTGTTCTACGTTTTAACCTGCTTCTGTCTCTTAGCATTCCTTTTCTTTCATTTATTTACCTTAGCGACATTACGTGTCCCCCAAGATAAGACCAAGACTATGAAGTCTTTATAAGGCTTGGACAATCAATTCTATAGAAAGCATACAGTGGAGGGCTATCAAGATAGCCATTGCATAAGGGATACATTATAGTATTGCAACTTTTACTTTAAAACATCTATGGAATATTTTTGTCTTTCAGGGGAAATATTTTTAAGTTTTAGCGTCTTTCATCTCCCAAACAGAACCTTTTCCCATTTATCTATATCTAAAATAATTTGTTTTATCTTAGTAAGCTCTAATAGCACAGCAGAGAAAAGTAAAGCTTGAGGTGAACTCTCAGAGTCTAGATCCTTAGGTGCACAAATCCTTGATGTTCTGCTTTCTTTCAATACAGGCACTGATCTTGGACAGGCCTGTTACTCATAAAGAGCAGCTTATTGCTAACAGCTAACTTTATATTGGTATCTTGGCCCATTGCTGTATTTTTTCTTCTAGTTATTTGCTTTACATACTTTTTTCCTTTTGGAAAATGTATGCATTATAGAATGAAATGCATACAAATTGAAATATTGTATTCTGTTGTTTCTTGTCAGATTTAGCAGCATTTTTTGACATTGTGATTGAGTTAATTAGTCCCCAGACTAATTGCAAAGTCTTTTGTGACAGCACTGATTTGTCATTATGTACCTACTGAAATTTCACCTTTACACTGTTAGAGTGGGAACAGTAAATACTAATTGCAAAACTTAAAGTAGATTATATACTGTATGACTGGCTACTTCTTTAAAAAGATTAGATTAAGAACAGGCAATGTTTCTCTGAATAAATGGCAAAAATAAGCCGTTAAATAATTGATACTGAAACATTGCCTATTTTAGACACAATTTTTGAAATGTTTAATTAAAAGTCTGTATGACAGGGAGTTTCATCATCTCTAGAAAGAAAGCCAAATAATACAACCCAAAATTCTGGTGAGATTTTACTGATGTTAATTTCTTGAAGAAAGAATTGTTTCAAATACAAGACCTGGTCTCAGTATCCAGTCTATTTTATTTCTGGAGCACTCCAAACTAATTCTGAAGAAGTTTTACTAAGTTATATTGAATAGGTCTTAGTTCTGAAAAAAATCCAAAATTGTAACAGACTTTTAGGTTGGACAAAAACTTGGATAGGTAAAAGGCTATTTCCATTTTCATTACAAACTTTCAGTAGGACTTCTAGTGTATGAGTAAATTTGTAAGTAATTTTTCTTACTCCCACTCAAGAACTTTGCCATATTATGAAATATACTTTGTTGGGCTATTAATTCAGTAATAATTTTTGAGTTCTGTTGCTGTACTTGAAAAATATATCAAAACTCCACCTATCAGCCAAAGAAGCTTGAAAATGCAACCCAACGTGGTCCCCTCATCTTTTGCATGAGTTTCCAGTCACACAAGTGATTCTGCTGACTGCCCATCCCACAGTTTATCCAGAATCTCCATCTGCACCTTGAAGAAATATCTCAGTTTCAGTGGTAAGCAAATTAACAGTTTTCTACATGTTTCTTCTGCTTCTCCCCACTGAAAACCCAGTCTGTTTCCGTCCTCTGACAGAGGAATGTGGTTCATCAGAGCTTTGACTTAGATAGGACTTACTTTCTGTTGACTTTTGCTCCAATTCTGTAGAGATATGTGAAACACTTGAATGTTCTCACATTGCACAGATATTTTCAAGTATTTGTAAAGGAGAATCCTGATCCACCCCTTCTGGTTTATGGGCTTAATGTGACCATAAATACAGCATCTTTTTGATGTTCTCTGTCAAGAGCACTAGTAATACTGCTGTTTCCCAAGGTGGCTGTATGATTCAGAACTATATAAAACATGATAAATAAATTAGTCTGCATCTGATAAAACTGTAACTTAAGTAACATAGGATGAACATTCTCCCCTTTTTGTATAGTTCACCAATTATGTTAATTACTCTTGTGAAGATCAAAGGATAAAAATAAACCATACACTAATCCTTGGCAACAGGATAAAGTAGGAGTCCCAAAATTTTGGTTTTGGGCACTTTTAATGTGCACATGGGACCATGATGGCACATGTGAAACAAAACATGTGAAACAAAATCTGTTGTTAGCTATAGCCAGATTTGGTAGCATAAAACCTTTGACAGACAGTTGTGGCAGATAAGTCACATTTTGGAAACTGCTAACCTGAAGATTTTTCATAATATTCTGAAAACTACTTCAGGGCCAAAGTTTTACATGTTGACTTCAACAGCCTGAAGGTTTCTCATGATGCAATGTAACTGAATAATCTGTAATTTCATATTACTGAATTCAACACTAACTTAAAGGTACTTTTAAAATTTTCTGGAGGAGTTTGAAAGTCAAGGTGAATTGTCTTATTGGCTTCTTATCCAATTTCCATTATTAAGTTGCCCTAGAATTGTAATTTTCTAGGCATATTACAATATAGGTAATATCTACCTATATGTCTTTGGAGAATGGTGGTATTCTGCAGCACAAGTTATTTCATACAGCCTGAAGGGTGCACTGCAAGAAAGCCCTCTTGATTTTTTTGAGCATTATTCCACCCATTTCAGAGAGGTTTGTTTGTCAGCTTTGCTTTTTGTGTGAAAAAGGATGGATTTTGTTCCCCCCTATTGCAACTTTCTTAGGGTGAGTTTTGGCTGAGCCCAAGTAGAGTTTGATGAAAACACATTACAGAATATTTTTGCAGAAACAAAATATGTGTTTTCTCCAATCTAAGCCCAGCAGCTGCTGATTTCTACTAATCTTGTGATTTGAAAAATTGGTATCTGGTGATGTCAATACAATGCATTTTTTTGGGGGGCCATATTCATTTGAACTTATTAATTTTCTAGTAACAAACAATTAGGAAGCAGAACAAAAGTAAACCAAAGAGATGAAAGTAATTAATTTTGGTGATTCCGACATGACTCCAATATACCAATTGTTTTCTATATAATCTTTCTGCATACCCTTACGTTTCCATTCATGACTACATTATTATTTCCTGAAGTTCCTGTATTTTTGTAATAGAAACAGCTGTAAAAGTGATTTCCACTTTGGTAAGATGCAAACTTGAAGTTACCACTCTCCCCAATGACAATAACAAGTAGGACATAAAATATGCCACATCCAAATGAAAAATCATTACATTATTATAAATAATGGGATTAGGGAAGAATTTACTCTGTACAAAGTGCTATGATCATCATTAGTCCCTCAAATTTGAGTGACACTCATAAAAGACTGTGTTTTAAATTAACATTCTCTAATACAGCATTTTTCTGCTTTTATTATTAAGAGCTCCTTTCCCAGACAGGCAGAAAACAAGCATAGATACTAGAAACTTTCCCAAGTTCAACGCCCTGTGCCTCCACCATCAGTTTGAGAGAATGTATAATTGAAATACAGAGAGTACAAATCTAGAACACGCAAAAGAAATAAGAATTCACAAATCTCAATGCATTACTCCTGTTTTAGACAAGTCCTTTATCATTTTCTTCCCCTTTACTTCCTACTCTTCTCTCCCTTGTAATTATTTCAGGACTTAGCTCTCCTACCTGGGTAGAGATCCCATGGCTGCAGAAGAGGAACAAAAAGGAGATAATAATAACCGTATTATTTCTTGCGAAGAATTCATTACAAGCTTGCAACCATTCTCCTCCTCTGGTTCTGCAATTTCAATTTGATAGGGTAAAAAGAATAACAAGTTTCCAAAGTATGGGAGGAATGGGAGAAAGAATTTGTGCCTCACTCTATGTTCCTTACTGAGTTTTGCTCTTGTACAACTGAATTAAAGAAGAAAATATTGTGGGGCAATTTTCAGATAGCTTAAATTCCACCTACGTTCCAGTGTCTCATTAATGAAAACAGCAAAGTACCTCTCAGAAAAGTACTTCACAGTGGCTAAGCAAGGCGCTGAGCAGGAATACTATAGGTACAACGACTTAGCAGAATTTAAGCCATTCAAATATAAGGGTAAGAAGCTTACTTTGGCAGGCCCAATCATAATAAATTAAATTGAATTAACTCAATCTAATTTATTAATCCAAGACTTAAAGATTTCTGATTTTTCCTTATTTGATAGGATTACTTGATTCAAATATTTACAAACAGTATAGAAGAATACGTATGTCTTCAGGAATCAAATTAACGTCAAAGATTATGTCTTTGAATGACTTTTTGTGGATTATCACTTCCTACTTCTCCTTACATATTTGTCTTGTCTTGCTCCTTTGGAGAACTTCTGCTGTTTGTGAAAAGAAAAAAGAAAACACATGCCAGAAGCAGGCAAAATGTAGGACAGATACTATGGAAATGTCCATATTATGTCTCAGCAAATTATTCCAGTCTGAACCTGAACTCTGCTATCTAAGCTTATACAATGATTATCACAGTTGTCACTCTGTAATGATGGCATAATAAGGATAAAAATTACCTAATTGTAGTACAAGGATAGAACAAGGAAATTAATGGAAGTAAGTGAATAATCAAGGAAAAAGAAAGCCTAATCAACCATCTTTCTGCCAGTAAAGGAAGGTTTTCTGTAACCATTTCCAGAGTTCATCTGGATTAGCTTTAAATGTCAAAAGCAATGGAGCTTTTATGGATCTTTACAATGTTTTTCTTAAAGATTCACTCACAGTGAAAGGTGATGGTGCAAATACCCAACTATCACCAGCCAGTGCTGTTCAGAGACTGAGTCTCCCAGCACTGTACTGACCACTCCCACGACTGTGCAGCCTCTACCAAGAATCTTCTAGTTTACGAAGACCAAATTCTGACATTCATTGTGAATACTGTGTCAATTACCTGCATACTCTCTTTGGGTCATCTTGTCTCTATTACTTACAGGGAGTGGTAGCTCTTTGTTTGACCCAGCTGAACAAGGTGACATTAACTGCAAATATTAGACCATCAGCTTTAAACTGCAGAGCAGGTTTGGATTGTATCTTCCCAAGTATGCTGGAAGGACTATGATATAAATCTGTGTGCAGCTTGGGCCCCTGAAAGGTCTTTCAGGTTCCTGTGTAAGGGCTGGCAGATTTGATACTCAAGGCCTGACATGCTGCTCACCAGCTTATCTAGCAGAGGTGGCAGAGTGCAGGGGGAAATGGTATCACAGAGTCCCACTTCATGGATTCTTCCTGGCTTTGGAAGGACTCATTTCTTTAAGAACTGTTCTACGATTCTCCTGAAAGTTACACCTATGTGTGATTCTTGCCAACAGCTAATTCTTCAACATTTACTGATGTATTTCAGATAGAAATAAAGATTTTACATTGAAAAAGTTATTCAGCATTGGAACAGTCTGCCTCAGGAAGTGGTTAAGGCACCATCCTTGGTAATATTTAAGAGATGACTAGACATAGAGCTTAGAGTTATGGTTTAATATCGGTT
This sequence comes from Turnix velox, assembly GCA_013400935.1. Lineage (NCBI taxonomy): Eukaryota > Metazoa > Chordata > Aves > Charadriiformes > Turnicidae > Turnix > Turnix velox. Next base: position 508,286 of record VZTY01019008.1, read on the forward strand.
CTTGACAGAGTTAGATTGATGGTTGGACTGGATTATCTGAAAGGTCCCTTCTGACCTAGATGATTCTATGATTCTGTGACTGTGTTCGATCAAGCAGCAGCCCTGAGAAGAGGAGTCATTTGGAAGACCTGTGAGGTGGCGAGTAAGTGGTCCTAGAGCAGATGCTGTGTGTCTGCACTAGGGCTACTGGATCACTGAGCACATCCTGATAGTTGGCTCTAAGCAATTCCTTTCCAGTTTCTTGGCTTCTCAGCTTACCCCCTTCTCTCTCTGGTACAACAGAAGAAGCTGTGACAACTCACTTAGATGCTTTAAATAATGTCAACAGCAACAGAAACCTTTTAGGCTGTTCTAATAGCTAAGGAGGGCTCCCCAAACAGATGCTTTGATGCTGTCACAGAGAGGATCTCTAATTAGTTGCTTTGGTGGTGAGACTGTGCTTGCCTCCCTGCAGCAGCCAACAACATGACTTCTGTTCAACCTCAGAGATGAGGGAAGATCCACAACTATTCACTTTTGCCACGGGTATGATTCCATAGTACTTTTTCTTGCCTATTATCTGTCAAATATCCTATTTTTTTAAATTTTACTTGACCAAAATGCTACTCCTGAAAATAACATAGATTGTTTTGAGACTATGAAAGAGTAAGATTCACTGATACGAAGTTGCAGAGCAGTTCCTTCTTAAATGTGCCCTGCATGGGCCCTGCTCCATACAGCTTAAAGAAATAGCAATCTAGAGAAAAGTTCTTTTTCAGAGGCTATTCTCAGTAATTTATTGCCACTGCAAACTCAGCTTGGCTGTATGCCCAAAGAAAGCATGTTGTTTAATATGAAGACTTGAAGTAAATTAAGCAAGGAAGAGTGGCTGAAGGCACCACTTCAGAGTTGCCGAGTTGTCCCTCTCTGGTAAGAACAAAACAAACAATCATAAATCATATTAGAAGAACATGAGTAATGTAAAAAAAGTTCCCTTTCAAGGCAGAAGGGGAGTTTTGCAAGGAAAGTGAGCAGAGAAGACAAATCTTCAATGACAGTGCATGAACTAACTGGTGTGCTTAAGGACGTGCTGTCTTAGCAATGATGTGATGTTACCAAGGTTACTGTCCCAAAATGAGACATAACATGAACAGTATTTCAGGCATATATATAGACTTGTATCTAAATCTTAAAGATTTAGCTTCTCCAGTTGAAATAAACGTTATTTTTAATTTAAGGACTCAATTTGGGCATTAAATGTGCCACTGATTACAGACTCCTGACAAGGAATGAAAAAGGTTGCAAAATATAGATTCGATAAGGCAGCACAGGAAATAGATATGGGAATGGACTAAGGGGAGCAAATTCAGGGGTGACAGTGAATTCATAAACTGAACAGAAGTATCTTTTATATTGTACCACTCAGTACAGGCAGATGCGTTTGGAAAAAAGGAAAGCGCTTTTCTTTTTTGGTTTTATGGGCACCATTGTATGAATTGTACGAATTGTATGAATTGTTTTCAGTACTTTCTTCTGTGTGTAGCAGAGTTGGCATCACATAGAAGCTGTGTTTTTTTCCATCTTCTCTCTACTTGTTTACTGTTCATTGTAATTGGAGATTTGCCTCTGCTTATAAATTAGAATGAAACAAGTTCAACAGTTCTCACTTCAATGCTTGTAACAACTGTTTTAAGAGGAGATTCATATGTTGGCTCTTCAGCCTGGGGAAGGTGACAGCCTCTCCTCCTTTCTGTACATAAAGAAGGAGATTTGCAGTCAGCAAATATATTTACTTAGGAATGCCCCTGCAGGGTAGATCTTAATCACTGTTTCACTGTGAACTCTCCTAGTAAGGATTTAGCCAGGATCACTGTCATGGTGCTATGTATGATAGCCTGTATCTGTATGGCCAAGTGATTTGTCTGTTATACTATTTTTACGTCTAAGGCTTAGCAGTAATGGTTGGTTTTGACAGCATTTTTGCGCCATGCTGTCTTTGTTTAGTTAATTACTTTCCACTAGAAAGACATTTTTCCATGTCCATATTATTAAAGAACAGAAATAAGTAATTGGACAGTGACATACATTCACTTCAGCCAGAGTCATGGGGAGAGTTTTCAGTTTGAACAGTAATGCATGACTGCTGCTAAAATTTGAGAGACAAGATAATGCTTTTTTTTCTTTTTCTTTTTTTTTTTTTTTTTGAATTGTTGGAAGCTTTCCTGAAATGATACATGCTTATTTACATGGAAAAATAAACCAACTCAGGACTGCATCATTGCATCTGTGCAGTTTTTGAAATGTTTTGACACATCCACTGAGATTTACTAGGAAATTTCACATGCTTGTCTGGCAATTTGCAATCCATTATTTTGGACTTCAAGTTGCATCCTTGAGTTTATTTTACAGCATAGACATAAAGTAAACTAAGTGACAACAGCCCCTGGCGCCTCCCTTTTATCTGTGGGAATGACCTTCAGTAAACAGAATCCAAGGGATGTTGTGAATGCATTTTGATATATATTCATATTAATGGGAATTTTCTGAGTAAATGAGGAAGGAAGACTTGGCTTAGGGTAGAGTAAGAATGAAATTGCTTAATAAACCATTTGTCACAAGAATCTCTCAGGGTCAGTATTTCATCAGAAGGTGTGCTGTTTTGGAACCATCTTTGGGTACTGGTTTTCTAATATTAACTTCTAAGAAAAAAGTTACAAAAATATGACTTATTTCTCTGTGTACTGACGGGATTCCACAGTAAAGTTGAAATATGTATGAAATACACCACAAAACCCCTACATGGTTAGGGACAGAATTAGTCCCTCCAAATCTGAGACATAGCAATATTAATGGAGACAAAAAGTTCAGTATTGTATAGCATAATTTGAAGTTAATGTGGGTATTAGAATTCAAATTCTACTTTCTTCAGTTAATAAAAAATCAATAATACAACTCTGTGTTATAAGCGCTAGAAGGAAAAAAAGAACTCCAGATAGAGAAAAACAAAATGATTTGGATAAAAGTCTGGGGCTCCACACCAATTTTCAAGACATAGAACAGATTTACATGAAAATTAATTTTTTAAAGCTGGAGAAGGAGAAGAGAAAGTAAAGGTATACCTGACCTGCAGTTTAAGATTAATTTGTGCTGCAAGTTCAGGAAGGTTGGAATTTTAAGGGTGTGTTTTGCCCGTTATTGGGAGTCACTTCATATTTTTCTACTAGAGCTGAACTTCCCCAGTGGTAAACATATATGGCTTCTGGCATTTGCTTTGTCACCAGCTGGGAGCAGGGGCAAAGCCTTGCCTATTCTCCCGACTAGTGAGAGGTCAATTGGAAAGCTGCTGTTTCTCCAGTTCCAAGAACTCCAGATAATTTATTTCAGCCTTTTTTTTTTTTTTTTCTGGAAGTTTATTGTTGGATAATTCCTATTAGAAAGTGTTTTTCATTTTGTCCTCACTTTCCTTATGTTTTCATTTTAGATATTGGTCTACAGAGCATCATATTGTATTTCAGTACAGATACAGAAGGAATCTATTTATTTTATCATTTTTTAAAATTTATTTTATTTTAGATTGTACTGGTCCTCTATATTATTTTAGTAAAACAAAAACACAGAAAACACTGTTATTTATCAGAATAGGTGAGATAAGTGGTGCAGTGCTGCAGTGCCACTACACTAAAAAAGGCTGTTTTTCAGCACAAAGTAATATTCTCTGCTTTCAGAGTAAACCTGAGTTCTATCCCTTTGTCACAGTCCATAGATGCAGGGAATATATGCTGCCGGTGATACATATATGACCTTGTAGGAGAAAGGGAAACTGAGCCAATGTTCCCATTTTAAAAAGTGCTGAAAAACAGAAAACCAAACTTTGAAGTTCAGGATAGTACAAGGGTGGACAATCTGAAGTAATAGATTTGTCTTGTGCAAATACCTAGTCTACTTTTACTGCAGGTTCATATCCTTGATTATGTAATTCACATAGGTTATCACTGAATAACAAGTTGTACATCTCTTTCTCCTCCTGTCACCAGCCTTGAATGACACCACCTATTTAAAATATGCATTGAACAAAAGAGTAGCTTGTATTACCTCCAGCTCCCCGTGTTTTTCTTCCTTGTTGTGGTCCTTCAGTTCCCCTTCAGAATGATCATTTTGGTCTTCTGAATGCTGGATGTATTGATGTTTAGCGAGTTCATGCTGAGCTTGATTTCTTTGAGAAGCATTCCTTCTGTGAAGGCCATTGAAAAATGCCTCATGCAGTGGCAGTTCTGTAAACACATCACTGTCATCTCTACCATCAGCTTCTTCTTCATCTGAAAAATCCTCTTTTTCTCCTGCTTCACAAATACAGAGTTTAATACTAGCTTTGTGTGCTAAAAAATCAAAATCAGAAAATGTGATAGCACTTGGTTCGTGTTTTATGACTCTGATCTCATGAGTCCTTTCAGATTTCTTGCCTGAATTTTGTAGTGTATGGGCTGTCCATTCCATGTGCAAAGGAAGGTTTAAAGAATCTTCCTTTGGCTTGTGCCTTGCAGAACAGAGTAATTCTTCATAAAGGTGCTTTGTCTCAAACTGATCAGTGTCACTGATGCACACTGTAGCCGTGCCATGTTGTAAGGATGTCTCATTTTGATCTAAGGAGGATGGTGCAGCCCGCAGACTCGACTCAGGTTCCAGTAAAACATTCTGAAATTCAGATGGACTTGCTTGTTTTTCTATCTTTCTTTGGTATTCTTCATACTTTTCTTCTCTTGCAGTCCTCAGGCACTTGGCAGATGTGAGATAAGGTGAGCCCTGTTCCTCTTCATAGATGTTACTTTCCATTCCAATGAGTTTCATCCATCAGAGATCAAAATCACTTCATTCTTTGTTTTCTTAAGAAATATAACTCTGCATATGTAGCCTGGAAATGTCTTATTTTTCCAAAATCATGATCACATGTTCATTATTAATACCTGTATTCTCATACAAAACATCTGAATCCTCTCTGCTCCTGAATAGAAAACCAAAATTGAAGTATTGTTATTAGCATGCCTGCACTGAAATGCATCAACAAAAGTAACCATAAAACATGAATTTCCTGTATCAAATTTACTAAAAGTCTCTTAAAAAATTTGCAATGTATGCAAGTTAAATGAAGTTAAAAACATGAGAACCTTGACTTGATTACCTTTCAGACTAGGAAAGACCTGGCAATTGCAGAAATGGTTCTTAAATATTGACTTTATGTTGATTATTGACACAATGGTTCAGAATCATTCAAAGCGATGTTAGATACATGCTTATTACTGAAACTTGTCTTTATTTGCTGCATTTTCATTGTCTGAAAACTTCTACAGTATTCTGGTAAAGCTGCTATAATGTCACAGGAAAGAGCAAGGAGCAAAAATAATTTACAGAAAAGAAAAAAGATTTCAATATAGGTAGAATGTTCTGTGTGTTGCCAATGTAGTGTACCTCCTGCCCTCTTCTAGTAAATTTGCAAAGCAAAAAGAGGAGGCTAAAAATAACAAAGAGCTTCAGTACTCCATCAGAGTAGGCCATGTCTGGCTTAAATCAGCCTTAATTTCTGTGTTCACATCCAGGCTGAGCACCTGCAACGTGTGGGAAGAAGGGAGCAGTTGAAGAACCAATCCTGTGTCACTGAATACCTTACATTCACCCATCCATGTCATTTATATTGTGTGACAGATTGAATATTGATAGTATTTATTTAAACTATTGTTTCTGTACTCCATCTGTGAGAGAACAGAAGCTTTTCAAAATAAAAAAGAAAGCTTAAGCCTTTGATGTATGTGGCAAACCTGTCAGTGCTGAGGAAGATGTGTTAGGAGGCAGTGCTGTGATTTTCAGAGTGGGAAGACTGCAAAGCAAGAAGCTTGCATGTGTCATGCCTTTCACTGCATGTGCCATAAACTGAGCAATGCACACCAGCAGGGCATATTTTCATGCTGGTGAGTGTGAATCTCAGTGTTACCGACATGCAAAGGGCAACAGAGGGAAATAGATACATTTGTACAGAAAATTAGGATTTATTGTATCACCTTTGCCATTTGAAGTGTAAACGGTGTGAGCACACAGGTACAGACTGTGGAGGTAGACATCCTCTCACCTATTGCTAGCTGTTTAAAAGTCAGACATTATTGAAAGCTGTCTAGACTGCTGCTGGAATCAGTAGAGACAGAAAACTGCCTCCAGAAGGTAAATGCTCCCACTTAGCTTGGATACCTATTTTGACATGGAATGAGTCTCCCTTCTAGCACAAGTGCCTTATCCAAAACTATGGAGGATGTCTAAACAAAAAGCTTACAATGCTCACCCAGCTTTTGGAGGGACAAGGACAAGAAGAATCTTGGCTTATATCTCTGTTACACACACACTAATACGAGGTTACATTGCCTACATGTGAATGATAAACCTACTTTTTAAACCCTCATTTTCTCAGAGGCTTTGTGTTAAAAGTGAATTCACTTTCAGAAGACCTGAACACCCTCAGTTCTCCCTATTGTTATGTGAACTAATTAAACACAATGTCTCTGAAAAGGAAAACACATTCCCACGTTCATAGGGAATGACTGGAATGACCAACATTTCATATAATATTTTTCATATTGTAGGCATAGTGTAAAAAGCCTCCTGTCATATCAGGTGAATAATACTATCTGTGTTTCACTGTGAGCCATTGCCTTCACTTTTACATGCCTGGCACCCAGTACACTGCAAGATGCTGCTAGCACCCACTTTCCCACCATGCAAAGCCAGGTATATATATATAAATGTCAGCCTATTCTTGAAGACTCCTCAGAAGTCAGCAAAAGAGCTTTGGACTGGTTGCCTGTAGCAGCCTGCTGCCATAGAATCATAGAATAATTTGGGTTGGAAGGGACCTTAAAGATCATCGAGTTCCAACCCCCCTGTCATAGGCAGGGACACCTCCCACTAGACCAGGCTGCTCAGTGCCTTGTCCAGCCTGGCCTTAAACACCTCCATGGAGGGGCATCCACAACCTCTCTGGGCAACCCGTTCCAGTGTTTCACCACCTTCACTGTAAAGAATTTCTTTCTTACATCTAGTCTGAATCTACCCTCTTCCAATTTACATCTGTTATTCCTCAGTGAAAGATGAAAGGGTTGGGTGTGTTCACCAATTGTTGCTGCTGGTGGCTGCCCTGTTCCTAACCTCTTGGTAGTTCCAGCAGGAGAAGCAACGCTCAGGTCTCCAGGTCTTCCTCACAGAGTCTCTCCCACCCTCACCCCACCCCATTCTATTGTCACTCATTCTCTTCTGTCAGAAAGTACCCATCATTGGTGTTTTCCCTGAAACCTCTAGAGCTCTGGTGCCAAGCTCCCAATCAGGAACTGCTGTGATGGCATCTGCAGGATTACAACTTCCCTCAAAGGAACACCTTATTGTATGAAACTCAAAATACAGCAAAAAAATGTTCTACAAGAAACTGCATAAATTCTGCAGTAAGCTATGTGGGATAAGTGAGCTATGGATTTTTTATTTCTAGTATTTTAAGATGACGCTTTAGACTCCAAAACATGAATTACCATCCTTTGAAAAATCTCTACTTTTCTGTTATCTTTGGATATTCCTGGCATCTAAAATCAACACCCAGCTTCTTTTTAAATTTTGCTACATTCTTTTTCTCAAATTAATTTTGGTTTTTTTACAGGATGTGGTGTAAAGTTGTAATTTTTTACCATTGAATTACAAAAGGCATGGGAAAGTTGTTCTGTTCATTAGATTTGCTTACTCTACTTGACTCTTTTTTGTTTTTCCTGGGATGAGACTGGAGCAAACAAAATATGAAAAAGAAAGCTGTTTTTGTGCATGCTTGGAAAGAAATCTCTGTGTTAAGAAGAGAGAGTGTGAATTTACTCTTATTCATTGTATGGAACATATTTCTACTCAATCTAGCAGTGACTGGAAATGAAAACGGTACTTTTATACAAAATATCAAATTCCATATTTTATATATTTTATAAGGAGTTACACATAGACATTTTTAGTTCCTAGAAATGGAGGATTTCTGGAAGAGTACTGGGTTTGGAAATCCTACCCATAGCAAAATGTGTAACTCAGAGAGACTGAATCTGTACACATCATAAAAGCTTGTAACAGAGCCCTGCAAAATGAGATAATTCTCACCACAATTCTGAATGCCTGCGATTAAAAGTTGTGAAGAATAATAATCTTTCTGGAAAAGATCTTCAAGGCTTTATGAATAGGGAAATGACTTTCATATGCAGATGTAATTCTTTTCATACACAGTAGCATTAGCTGTACTGCTAGGTTCTAGTGTAGGCAAAGATGTAAAATAATAACAGTTCCTTGGGTGTGTGTTTTTTCCAGCTAAGAAGGGAAATGTGGGGATACCACAACTAACTGATTCCAAAGCAGCTTAAGGAAAAGCTTAAGGAAACTTTTTTTACGCTAAAAAGTGAAATGCATATCAGGGGGTAGCAACTGCAGCTTTTTACACATATGTGTTCAGCATTTGCAACTCAGATTTTATTTATTTAGGAAAGTTCCTTACAAATCAGCAATAAATGAATATGGGCTTGTGATACAACTAGTGAAATGCTATGCAAGGAAAGTTCTCCTGTGGTCTGGCACAAGAAAATGTGCATGTGCAGATTCACAGACCCTCTTGGCTTGATTCCCCTTTGCCCAGACAACCAAAATTAGTATTAAAACAGACCAATATTTGCTTAAAGAGCACCAAAAAAAGCACATTTATCATTAAATAGGAGGACTTTACAGATACTTTAATATTCATAGACTTTTTTCTATGTTTTTGAGTCAATACAAGCAGAATTGTGAATTGTTTTCTGGAGTGAGTGATTATGCTTTATTTCATAGGGTTACTATTACAACAAGTTACACAAACAAACTTTTGAAACATTGCTTAAATTAGTGCATTTCAATACTCATTATGTATTTTTGGCATTCTAGAACATGTGAATGTGTGGAATTTTCTTACTTTAAATTTAATTTAAACTTGAATTAACACAGCAAACCAGTAAATCAAATACTGATTTTGTTTGAAACAATACACCACTCATCTAAAATAATGAGTTTTTGCCCCTTAGAGCCTAATGCATTTGTTTCCCTTTCACAATGACTTTGCTTAATATTTCCCATTACTTAAACAATCTTCCCCTCAAAAGTTAAGCAAACAAGTCAAGAGAATGTGAGACACACAGACTAACAGCAAATTAGAAGATTAGGATTGTTTTTTTCCTAATGATAATTTTACCTGGTTTGCAAGGTAACCTCATATTTTTCAATTCAGTTAATTTCCATAATCGTAACAACAGGAACTCAGTTAGTAGACAAAAGATCCTCCAAGCACTGGAGCAGAACAGCGAAAGAAGTGAGCAGATCCCAAACAAAAGGCATTTCAGCTCTCTTGCTGCACGAGAACTCTGTCACCAGAAGTATGTGTGAGAATCCCTGGGGCGAAAGCAGCCTTCTGCAAGCACCGGCCAAATTGTTCACAGAAAAAGACAGGAAAAAAAAAAAGAGAAAGGAGAGGGGAGGAAAAAAAATAAAAAGAGAGCATGCTTCACAGGAACACCAGGCACTTCTAAAAATACAGTGTGACCTCATTCTTCACATTATGCCAGACCTTAACTTCGTGCTTTGCTTTATCACCTGGAGCACCTGGAGTCAGGTTCCCACTGCACACACTCCAGTTGGGATGCTGTCAGGTTTTGAAAAGAAAAGGTGGGCTGTGAAATGCCTTTTGATGTACTGTAAAACCAGCATAAAGGAATACCAAAATTAGCTTTCCAAGTCACTTGCAAATTCTTATTATTGTTTGCCTATGTTTCTTCAAGTTCTACATTTGCTGCCAAAGCTCCACATGCTTTCCCTTTCCTATATATATGTACATATATATAAATAGGATTGTGGCTTGCTGACAGACTTTTGGCTGCACTGCAAAGGGTATATTGGAGGTTATTGTGTATGCAAATTTCTAAGTGTGATTATAAATTGGTTATTTGCAGATGTAGCTTGCAAAGGGAAAGGATGAATTGTCACTGGAAATATGGGATGACAACACTGAGTAGTCATTTAATTTTGGAAGTGTTTTGCTGTATTGTTTTTTATTAGAACAAACAGCAAAAGTGGAAAATCTGCTCATGTAATGGATGTTGCATTCTAGTATTAGAAGCAGTAGATGACATTTTTCACCTTGAGATATCCAGGCACAGATATTGGGCACAGATGCTGCCAAATCTTTGTCCCTCTTGGCTCATTTCAGTGAGGGAGGGAGGCGGCACTTAGATGCTGGTTTCCCTTGCACCTCATGCACCTGATTGCCTTTGCTGAAGTCAAACAGTCTTTTAGTCAGCAAAGAATTTGGCATATTTATGAATTACTCACTCAGCAAATGAAGCCACGTCTTGAGGCAATCATTTTGCAGGAATTACTTTCTGTGACAGCTTAGTGAGGCTTGTTTCAACTTTAAAGTGTTTATTATCCTAGGACAGCTGTACTACTAAGCCTGCCCTTTACCTTTGCCGCGTCTGGCCCCACCTCCATCATGGCAGAAGCTCATTTTACATTGTCAAGGAAAGTAAAATATCTTCTCAAACACAATAAACAACAATGATAAAGAGACAATTTTGCTAATTCAAGTGCACATATATTCATGTCTGTCTTAGGTGCAACTGTTGGTGGCAGATGTGATATTTTCCAGCAACCATCTTAAGTAACAGCTGTGTCAGCAATTTATTTGCAGCTGGATCTACTTGCAGTATGTAGGAGGGAAAGACTTTGTGCCAGGAGGAATCAATGACACATTTGGTGCTATTAGCTGAGCCTGAGGTTCAGTTTCATCTAGCCAAGGCTTTAACATCCTGCTAGGTTACTGACTCAGTTGTGCTTCAGTCTAAAACAGCATTCTCAAGAGCACTGTCAATGTCACTTTACTGCCACAGTGATTTAATTAGGAATTAAACTGAGAAAGTACCCTTTCTAAGAGCTGAGATCCACGGGCAGTGTTCTGTCCTAGTTAGTTTACATAAAAGCAGGCCTTGACTTTGCAGATCATTCTGCCCTGTGAAATGAATGAGTACTGTGGTTACCATCCTCAGTTAAATCAAACAGCAGGACTGGGTGGGCACCAGTAATACAAAGGACTAAAAGTGGTTCCTTCCATTTGTAAAAGTCTGATACCTCATGCACATCTGGTTGCATCCTCTCAAAAGAAGGTATGGAAAAGGAAGCAAGTTCAAATGGAGAGCTGAGGGCATGTCTTTCAGAATGTCTCTGAGAATGTGAGTGAAGTATCTTTAAAGAATAAGATCTAGTTTTCCCTCTGCCATTTGGCTTCTTTTAGGATTGCATTCAATGTATTGTTTTGTATGCTTTCTTCTGCCTCATATATTTTTTCTTGCACCTCTGAAATGCAGCTTCAAGCTCAAGATAAAATATTGGCTGGAGGCTGTTTGACTATGTACTTTTAGGAGGCACTTTTTAGTAATTTAGGATTACACCCTGAGCTACTTGAGAAATCAAACCTGATGCAAAGTTGCAAAAAGTCTTAATGCTCACTGCAAAGACTATTTAAATCTACTGTATTAAATGAAAAATATAGAATTTTTATATATTGCCCTAGAATACTTCGGCTTTGTCTTTAAATGAACAGTGCAATCAACATGAAACAGGAAGAACAGGCAGTCATACACAGACACTGTTCATAAATACAGGCCCCAGAAAGAGCCAACACCTCATAAATGTTTGTAAAATAACACTGGATAAACCACAGAGAAAAAAAAAAAGACTGGGTTGGGATCTTGGCATTGGTAAGGTCACAGCTCTTCATCTGAGCAGCCAGACCAAACCAGAGTCAGGAAACAGGCTTTCTGCAAGCAAAGACTCACAGGTATGAGCTCCTTCTCTTTCCAGTTTAAATACTCCCACTGTTTCTCCAGCTCAGAAAGTAAATTCCATGACGTATGTTTGAGGGATGCTCAATGGACTGGCTGGAAATTAACATTTTATACAAGAGGAAAGAGGCTGGAAAAATAATTTTCTGCTATTTGAGGGTATCTATATTAAGATGGATGGCCTAACAATCATATTCACATCTCTTTTTTTTTCAAACTCATGAAGTCCGCTTTGGACAGCTTCCCGAAATTGCATTCATCCCTCTCAAAAATCTTCAAGTGTCAACAGAGACACTGTTTCAACTCTAACACCCACCAACAGGCAAAGACACTGGACAAAAGCAGTTTTTTGGCACTTCATAGGGGCAGAGACTGGCATAGATTAATATTTATTGAGTAGTTCATAATCCTGCCACAAGAAAATAAATTTTGTTCTTTAAAATGGTTTCCTTCTTCAAAAACAACCTCACAACGCTGCCTTCAGTGCCCTTGTAAGAAAGTATCAATATTAATTTCACTTATAATCTTTTATTAATCTACTGTCTGCATATAAGGAATTGGATACAGATGTCTGCCGTGACTACACAGCCAGCAAAGAAGAAGTGAATCAAAGTTTATCACACAAAGCCATGTCATAATCACTTCTCATCTTCCATCAATAAAGATGGTTTTGTTTGATTTGATAATTGCTATTGAGAAGAGACAGAGTCTTCAATAGGCATCATGACTGAAGACTAGCATTTGTTTTAATGTGCTGAGATCTTCTTGCTAGTTCTTTTATAGAGAAGAATTGCATTTCTTTAGAAATATCCCCTCTTTCCCTCCTGATCTGGGATTTCATAAACCAAACCTCTACCCCCTCCCCAAGCCCTTGATTTTTCAAGAATCTATTAAATTTTCCAAAGAGCGTCAAGAACCTTTAGTTACTCTTTGGTGTGTCCAGCTTCTGTCTCAGGCTTCCCTCACAGCAACAAGATCAATTTAATAATAATTGATCCTACTCTTCGAAGTTGTTTTAGTGCCTTTGACTCTTCTTTCAGCTCCCTGTGTTCTTGCAATCCATGGCCATACCCACTGCAGGAGTGAAAGCCCTGAACTAGGGGAGAGGCTTTCCAGCAGCTGCCAGTATGTACTGTGCTGAGCTATGAGAAACCACAATAAAAATAATCTCTCCTGCTGTTTTCTGAATAAAGTTTCAACAGAAAAAATAACTCATGGGACTCTGGTGCTTGGGATAAGGACAGGCTCAGGCATCTGCAGGAATTCCCAGCTAGTCTGAAGACAGACAGCCTGGGCAGCTGGAAGCAGCCAGACTGAACCCTGCACAAGTTTATGAACCCTGCATTCAGGACTGGGCTCACTCTGCTACTTAACCCAGCTTACTAAGTATCTGAAAGAAAAATAAGGAAAAGTTTGATGGTTTCAACATAGGAATCTAGTGCGCTGCTACCACTAGCTCAGAAAAGTTTGATTCTCCTCTAAGTCCTTTGATAGATCTCCTGTGTGACTATTGTAGGTTGGCAGTGTATCTCAAAGGGAACAGGTAGGCACTTGTTTGGGCAAATGAATTGTACCTTCAGTTTACCTAGTTAGCTATTCAAATTTAACTTCAGGCACCTAACTTTGGTGACTAATTTAGTATTTTTAGGTAAGAGCCTCAAACTCTCCTTTGCCTATTGAAAAAGCCTAATTTCTTAATGCACACATCTGAATTTAGCTGGCCTAAGTACTGTATTGCTTACCAAAAAACCCCAAAAAGTACACGTGTCCTAGTTAAGCAAAGAAGCTCCTGTCTGAAGCCAAACTGATGAAAATTGCCAGCAGCTCACTGCTGTGCTGCTTCAGTACATCATTATGGAAAGTTTTCAAGGCTAAATCAGAAAACAAACATGAACAAGCACTTTAGTGCCTCTATTACTAAATCAGTTTATGGCTTTGGCTCCCTGGGTTTGTACCCCTATCAGTCTTTCAAAGTTTCTGCAGTGTTTTGGCAACATGCTGCATTTCTCAGTTGAAATATGCTGCTTAATGTGAGACCGGTAAACAGCTTGAATAGGCAGGGCTTTGATTTATGAACTGCATCAATATGGTAATGAGGATGTTGGCTGGGCAATTAGTTTTAAATTGTATAAGCTCACACTAGCTCTTGTTATTGTGAGTACAAAGGTTTGTCAGAACACCTCAGAGTTCAGTATTTTAGAATCCTCTAGCTGCCTTTATACTTATTAGACTAGAATTGCCACAAATTAAACCTATGCTACCTCTTCTGAATCTGATATCACTAACCCATTTGTGTGAAAATAACAGCAGTAAATAGATGCATCCATTAAAATGGTACTTTGCATGTTGTTGTTTGTTTGGAGGTTTTTTTTCTGTTCAAGATGGGCTTTGGACTCCAGTAATGTTTTTATCACCCTCTCTAATCAGTGTCTGTAATGAATGCTAAAGAAATGGTGACCCCTGCAATAAATGCCTATTACTACAAAGGCAGTGCTGGAAGACAGACTCCTCCTCTCAAGACCTGCTGGGTGTATGGGATATAAATGGCATCAGGGGAGGACTGTGTCTGCCTCAATGAAGATAAGTTATTTCAGAGGGAGGAAAAGTCACTTTGGAGGAAACTTCTGTGATCCCTATCTGTATGTGCCATAAGGCCAATCAATTTTAGTTGAGAAGTATTTTTTGGTGAAAGGACTCTACCCTCAAAGTCAACATATTTTTGATTGTTGCCCCAGTATATTTTCCTTTCATCCAAAATAAACCCTAACAATTTATGTTGAGGGATATTTACTCCATTTGATTAATCAATTTTTCAGAGCTGTCACAAGAAAGAAGTATTTAAATATAAAGTGTTCAGATGAGAATCTCAATGTATTCAGCCTTTTTATCTCTTCTTAACATATATGATTTTTGGATTTCTTGTAGTCACAAATATTTGATTAATGTGACAGAAATCTGCAGTTCTTTTGAATTCTTCTTTTTCAGGATAAGTTTATGGGGGTTTTGCCCAGTTATGGAAACTGAATCACTGAATGTGTAGAATTGGAAAGGATCTTTAAAGGCCATCTATTCCAACCCCCCTGCAGTGACCAGGGTCATCTTGCACTACATCAGGTTGCTCAGAGCCTCATCAAGCCTAACCTTGCATGTCAGGGCTGGGGACTCTACCATCTCTCTGGGCAACCTCTTCCAGTGTCTCACCATCCTCATGGTGTAGAACTCATACCAAGCAAAGACAAACCACCCAGCAATACTTTAGTGACAGCTGCTTTGAAGTTGTCAAATATTTTATTTATGTACAGAATGAAGTGTATCATAGGCCAAGGTGCATGCTTGAAACATGAATAGCTATTTTGTACAAATCCCCTGTCTGCTTTTCTGCTTTTTGGTAATTCCTTTTCCTCCCTTTTGAGGTCATATAATAATTAGTTACACTCACTGGTTTACCAGTTTCAATTCTTGAATTCCAGATTTGAAATTGTTGAAATTTCATCTTGTGTTTGCTAAATTAGAGGTGTTTTTTTCCCTAGAAGGGGTTTTTCTAGAATTTTTCTCAAATAATAGCTCTCCTTATTTAAATAAATGCAAACAACTAAGCATTTAAAATGATGTAAAAATGTAGTCTAAAAAATCTAAACTAGCTTTCAGCTTCCTACACCTGATCAGGCAAATGATAAAGCAGTGGAGATGAAGCTTACTGCTGTGATACACCTTGTTTGCAGTATTCAAGATATCCCCAGAGACCTTTCCATGGTACCTGACATAAATGTCTGCCCAGTTAAGAGGTCATTTTTTAATCTCTTCTTGGACTTTCCATGAGTTTGTTTTCTTAGTGTATAATTTCTCCCATGATCCTTCCTCAGATTTTCTCTACCTGTGATGCCTTTCATCTCTGCAGAATAAAAATGCTTTGGACTTTGTGGAACGAAACAGCAAATAACCACTCCACCATGAAAAATTATTCAGTCCACTAGTTGATGCTCTTAGAAATCGAAGAGTATTTACTACACCTGAGGCAGAGTCCACAAATAAAGGGTTGGAGCAGCTGTCTTATGAAGACAGGCTGAAGGAGTTGGGGTTGATCAGCATGGAGAAGAGAAGGCTCAGGAGGGACCTGATAGTAGCATATCATAGTAGCATATCAGTGCCTGAAGGGGGCCTACAGAAAGGCTGGGGTAGGACTTTTTAATAGGATATATAACAGAAGGACTAGACATAATGTAAATTGGAAGAGGGTAGATTCAATCTAGATATAAGAGAGAAGTTCTTCATGGTGAGGGTAGTGAAACCCTGGAACAGGCTGCCCAGAGAGGCTGTGGATGCCTCCTCTCTGGAGGTGTTTAAGGCCAGGCTGGACAAAGCACTGAGCAACCTGATGAGGTGTCCCTGCCTATGGCAGGGGGTTTGGAACTAGATGATCTTCAAAGTCCCTTCCAACTCAAACTATTCTATGATTCTATCAAATAAAGAATTAGCTGGATATTTTTTCCCAGAAAGGAAATTTGGAATAGAGAAAAATATCTGAAATGCTCACTTTATGCAGACTGAATGTCTGCATAAAACAAAAAAGAAGGAACTTAATTTCTGAACTTTTTCTATCTTCCTCTCCCTATATAAGGAATATCTTTTTAATCTTTAATAAATAAAAACAAAAGATAAGTAGAAATCTTAATCAAAAGAAATGTCTGTTGCCTGCCAGGATGAAGCTCACGCAGAAAATGGAATTAAATTAATCTGCTTCCCATGGAAACACAGTATTGATACAAACCCTGTGAACGAGTAGAATGGATATTTGCAGGTTCCACAGGCATTCAGTCAATTGGTCAACACTCTCCTCTCTCTAGGCAAAAGTCTCTGCATTTCTATTCAAATAAATTAACCTCTGAGAGAGATGGTGTCTTTCATCCTCTTTTACAAGTATGAAGTGTGTTGTGTTCATGTAAGAGATTTTCTTTCCTCTAGAGTATTGCAGTTGAGTCATAAACTCAGATATCTTGAGACAAGAAAAAAACCCCAGTTGCCTTGACTGAGTTTTTTAAGTACTTCAGTTTTAGTCTTCATTCATTAAAAGTGATGTGTCCTCACTTGTACATATTACACATTATATTATAGAGATTCCAGTATGGGTCAGGATGTCTGTACCATCATAGGATGAGTTAAAGGTCTGTCAGCAAATTCTTTCAGTGTTGTAAAACTCAGTCATTGTACTCATACCAAGCTAAAATGTTGCTATGTATGTATCATGCTAGATGGACAATATTTTTGAACAATTGTGGCATTGGTAATTCTAGTCAAAAATCATAAAAACAAGTAAGTATGTGTATTTGACAATTTCATTTGCTTCGTGATGAAACAAATGGTAGAAAAAATTCTCTCAGTTTGTACTCTCAGTGCCCTCCTATCTGAGCTCTCCATAGAGTTTAACTTTTGATACTTATATCACAAAATATCACAGAGGGATTATCTCATAAGAGATGTGGATGTTTCATTTTGAATAACATCAACTGCTTCTAACATGTGCCTCTCCAAAGGGATCCATTTGTGCAACACCAAAGAGAAGATTATAGAGAAGCTTAAAAATTGAAAGAGACTGTAACATATGCAGCCTTGGTTCCCTGAGCCAAAGTGATGACAGGTCAGAGCAGCTGTATGAAATAGGACTTCCCTCTACACCTCAGCCAGGCATAAATCCCAAACCGCCCATGCCAGCACGAGCAGCAGGGACAAGAAAGGAACAATGTCACCTGCACCAGGGAGCTTACTGCTGACAGGTTTCTTGCCACCACCTCTCCCTTTCCTTAAGCTGCAACAAGTAGATGTTGTGCTTTTTGGTGGGGGGGGTACATGGAATCGGTCATGTTCATCATTCAGCACCAGGTCTTGTGAAAGTCTGGCAGTGCCTGCAGCCAAGAAGGTACTCATTATTCTTCTTTCTAGGGTTGCGATGTCGTAGTCGAGCCTGGCTTTGCAAGTCAGTGCCCAAAAGATGTGAAAAGTGGAGCTTACACTCAGGATTTCTTGAGAAAAATAGAGCCTCGTATAGGAAATAAATGCGAAAGATGTGCTCTCAGCTCAGGAAATAGGCTACATGAGAAAAAATAAATGGGAAAAAATTAAGATTTATATTTATCTAAAATTTCTGTCACTCCAGACAATGAAATTTAACTACCTTGGTCAGGATCGGATTCTGCAGAAATATACAGAAAGTTACAGAACTTGCCTGAAATTGCATAAATTTGCAACTTAATATACTCCCTAGCCTTCTCCTGTCTCATTTTAAGCTATTGTTTTTACTTCTAAAAATCTAAAATCCCATGCACTAAGGGAATATTGACACATATGCAAATGCTCACACAAGAACTTTGTTTATTAGAGAGTCTGGGATGTACTCTGCATGTATTTGTTATAATGTACAACTGTCAACAGCCCCTTAAATCACTGGGAGGGCTGCTGTGATTTTAGATTCCTAGGAGTTCCCACTGCAGTGACAGATTGACAAATATGAGACTGGAAGTTGCCAATACACCTACATCTTTTTCTCATTGAAAATGTGTATTATAATATAATTCTTAATTACACGGTCCTACAGTTTTGTAGCCTGTGGTTTCCTACTTCATCCTACACATAGGATAGGTGACCAACAGGGTGTAGGAAGGGGAATGGTTAAAGAAGACATGCTAATTTTTGACTATGTTTCCAAAATTACTGTTGTTTTAGAATGCTCCTGTATGAGTTATTTGTATGTATCTGTGTAATTGCACAAAAGGACGTTTCCTTTTATTTTCAATACAGTGCATACCTGGTGGCATCACATTTTTAGTGAATTCTTGTCATACATAACCTTTAGTTAAGTAAAGAAATGTTAACTTGCATAAACAATTCCAAAGATATTTGAAAGTATCCTAAACAAACACCATACCAGTGAAGGGAACAGGTAAATACAACATTTTTATGAGATTCAACCTGAGATATTGCTGAGTTTCCTTTTCTCAGAGCAAAATATGTTCCAGTGAGTTTACCTTCTAGGAGTTTACTGCTGCAGAGTGCTCTTATGTCTCTCTGTTTACCTATGCAACATAGAAACATAAGAAAGCAGTGCACTGATTTGCACCAGCCCACCTCCAGGCTGAAAAGTATTATAGAATTCAGTATTATAGAATCATAGAATTAATTGAATTGGAAGGACCTTTATCTAGTACAACCCCCTGCAATAAGCAGGAGCATCCTGCACCAGATCAGGTTGCTCAGAGCCTCAGCAAGCCTGTCCTTGAGTATCTCCAGGGATAGGACCTCCATCGGCTCTCTAGACAGCCTCTTCCAGTGTCTCATCACCCTCGATGTAAAGAACTTCTTCCTAATGTCTAATCTAAACCTGCCCTGCTCTAGTTTAAAACTGTTGCTCCTCATTTTATTGATATGTGCCCTTGCAAACAGTCCCTCTCCAGATTTCTTGTAGACTCCCTTTTGGTACTGGTGTTTGGGGTGCCCACAATAACTATTCCAGTTGTAAATCTCCACCTATGCAATTAAGATAGAATGCTGGCCCACTCACTTTCAGGATTTGCTTTGAGAGAGTTTTTGTGTAGTAGTCTCCACAAAATGCTGCACATCAAAATAGCACTTCTCAGTAGAAATGGCCACTATACTGAGTAAATTGTATTTTAAGGAGTAACTACTACTGTAGTAGCTGTAAGGATTCCCTCAAATGTGCACACTCTGTTCTTAGCTGGCAGAGGCAATTAGTTATATGCTCTCAGGTTAAATGGTCTTTATCAAACACCATGCTATCTCAAATTAACATTTGTGTGGCAAGTTTTCTGTTTACTCTTATGTGTAATTAACCAGATAATTAAGGAAATAATATTATAGTTATTCCAAGGTTTTCCAAGTTCTCCTTTTCTATTTGCTTTATTTTAATTCATAATTCTATTTTGTGCAGCATTTGGTGCACTTTTCTGCGTGAGGTGAGCTCCATCAGTGCATACTTGAGCAGCTTACACTACACAGAAGTGAGACAACTTTGGGTAAGCAGTCACGTACTTGCATGCCTGTTAAAAATTCAGCACTGCCTCTCATTCAGTAACAGTTAGTATGACTCTTAGGAATTTATAAATATAAGGTACTTCTACATTTTACCAGGAATAGTTTTCAATTTTTTTCCTCTTCCAAGAAATATGTGACAAATCACTCCCTGCAGAAGTGCAGAGGAGCTTAGAAATCCCTTGCGGAAGCACTGGACAGTCAGAAGTGTCTCAGGGCATGACTGTGACAGCTGTGATAAACTGACCACTGGTGATGCAGGGAGACAAGGCAAACACTTTCAGAGGCGAATTCAGGGTGAAAGATGTTCACTGTATGCTAGGTGTGCTGTGAAACAGAGTGTTCTTTGGAGTTAAAACAATTGAAGATTTTCCAGTGTCCTGATTTTTAAGCCTATTCTCTGGCTCCTGTGCTTCTGACTCAATATTCTTCACCCTCTTACCCTAAAAACCTTTCAAATTGAAAACGTTGCCTCTTGAAATCCAGCAAATTTAAAATATTAGATCTGCAGAGTAAGTTCAGATAGTCTTATAAAATGAAACTAACATCTGGTTTTAGAGCTTAGTTTGTGCTGTCATTTCTTCTGATACCTGCTAAACATTAGCTTTCTGCCCCTTGCAATGCTGTTTTTCTGCAGGCTGGAGCACTGTAGGCATTATAGGTAGGCACATACAGAATAAAGGAAGGCACTGAGATATACAAATGTTACTGTGCTTAGTATCTAACCAAGTTATCTGTAGTAGGAATTGCAACTGTCTTCCTGCCATCAAAGTAATTTCACATCTTGAGAATAAAATAGACTTTTAAAAGGCTATTTGGAGCCATTATTCAGTAACACATCTGTCAACTTATAAAAAACTTCTATTCCTTAGGTTAGGAGAAGATACTGAGCCATCGGATTTGCATATCTTTTCTGTCACTCCTTTGCAGCCTCTTCAAAATCTTTTTCTGTATTATCACCATTACTAAGCTGTATTTTTTCTTCCTAACAGCTAGCAATAATCATCTCTGCTCAAGAGAAAGGTAAAGGCCGGAAAGGTTAATGGCAGAAAGAGATGCAACCAGATGTCTGTCTGCTACAGGAGTATGAAAATTCAAGGAATCCAAATAAAAGGGTGAGAGAAGCTGAAACACTATAAGAACAAATTCCAAGCACTTCCCAAATCACCCTCATTAAAATTTACTTGTTCATCTTCATCTACCCAAGGCTTGTCCTCTGCTGAGGATTCTCTGACAGACCTTAGAGCCCCATTCCCCCTTATTTGCCCCTTACTGGTCCCTGTATGCCAGTTTATCCTACCTGTGCCAAACATCTTAGCACTCCTGATGCTCCCCTTCTCCTTGACAGATGCTCTGCAGTGAATGAGACCCCTCAAGCAGGAACACAATTGTCCTGGTAGGCTGGGCTGCCAGGAAGGAGCTGCCCCACTGTAGGGTCTGTGACCTGTCTTTCTTGGGGCAGCCTGCAGGTAGGGAGGAGGCAGGCTGGGCAGCCTCTGCCTTCTGGCAAGCCTAGGCAGCTCTGGGTCTTGGCAAGCCCAGCTCTCTGACTCTGATGGTGCCTCCAGCCTGCATTGTGAACTTATTGTGAACATGAACAATGCATCTGGTATTAGGCCTTTTGTGTCTTAACCTTGACTTGTCAAGTGAGGACAAAGACAGACTAAAGGCAAAGACCTGACAAGCAGAATTGTCTGGTACAGTGAGGGAGGAATGGATTTAGGGAGGATTCACACCGACTGAATTGAACATTTTCTTCCCCGGAGAGCTGGAAATGCTTTAGATTTAGGGTGAAGGATGATGTTTTTGAGTTGTATGTTACTTTGAGTGATCTCACACTTCCATACAAAGTAGTTACATGTGAAGCCTACCACTAGATTTGAAAGACTTTGAGTGAGTTTCAATGTCGAAAGTGAACTGCAAAAAAGAATAATAATTGGAAGCAAGGAGCAGGGCCTGGGTTTCTCTCTTCCCAGGCAAGTTCCTCTCACAAAAGGCCAAAGACCCCAGTACCATCTCGCTTGCCAGCTTTCATGCCGTAAATCTAACATCTCTTTCAGGGAAGAGTTTGCTGCTGGTAGATCTGTGCCATGACAGATTATAACATAGCATGGTGGCTGAGATGGACTTTCCTGAAAAGTAAGAGCAGTATTTCAGATTGAGGGTCTAGAAAGCAAATGTCCCAGCTTCTGGGCAATCAATGAGAAATCCCCTCTGCTGCTGCCATTAGAATGCTCTCTCTTCTGGGTTAATAGATCCCTCTACCATAAATGCCATTAATGAGAAAATCTTTTCTCAGGAATAGGTCTTGCTTTACAGCCTGGGGTACTAAGCAGGGGTCACTGTGAGTGTCTTGCCATGGGGTGGGTCTGGAGGTTGTGAAGGGGAAGAAAACACCCCAAGCCCCCACACTTTTACAGACCTGAGAGAGGGTGAAAGCACGAGTTGCCACTGGCCCCCAGTCTTTTTGCTACCTAGGCCTGAGTTTCCATACCAGACAGGCCAGAAACCCCATTTTTAAACTTAAATCAGAATGGAAGCCAACATCTAGGCAGCACTGGTAAACCTGGAGGGGTCAAAAGGGAAGATGTGTAGAAACTGAGTTTATTAGTGCATATACAAGAACAATAAAAGGATGCTGCATAGGGATAAAAATGGAAAAGTAAAAAGTCATCTCAAAATTCAGAAATGGAGACATGATGCAAAGATGACTCACAAGCAGCACTTTGGATTTAGCTGGCATGCATAGGGACTCCTCTATTAAAAGAAGCTAAAAATTTGTCAAAGCCAGAGGGTTGTTACTACGGAAGAGTAGCTTTAGCACCAAAATGGTGTTTTCTAACAAAGCTTTCCCTCCTGATAAGGGAACAGCAAAGCTGACTCAGAGAACTCTGAGCTGGGACTCTGCCCAGAAGAATAATATGAATCATCTGAACCACTCTTGCAGCTCCCTCTGTCAATTTACTGAAAGCATCATATCTGCAGTTGGATCTGTGGTTTAGAAAATGTGGCCTAAGGTAGGATTTTTTTTGCCACTATGTCAGTACCTTACAAGATCCAGAATCTGTTTAATAGTAGATTGATGTGGATTAAAAAAATACCACTAGAATTCTGAAAATATAATTCTTGTTATTTTCTGGATGACATCTCACAAAAAGACTGGCTTCAAAAAACATGATGAAATCTCGGCTTTTCCACTGTTTCTTTCCATGAATTCCTCCTTTGCGTCAAAGGAGTTGTGCCAGTATATAAAAATGTTATTTATATTGTGGTAGGGCCAGGAAGCCATAAAAAGAATTGGTTCTTAGCTGTGTGAAGTGCAGTAAATTCAGAGAAATGAATCCCCACTCAAGGAAGTAGCAGTCTATTCTTCTGAACATGACACCACACAAATAACTACGGAAAGCACAAACAGCTGTACAAGAGATGGATCCGGATGACCTGTAGAAAAACTGATGCATCAAAGAGTGCTAATTTTGCAGTCACATTTGGGATAATTTAAAAAAGCATTAAAAAGGATTTTTTAAAAGCATAAAAGCATTACAGAGTTGTGCCTCAGAATTAAAAAGACATTGGGATGTTGTGGGGGTTTTGGCCACCCTACAGTCAGGTTGAATCAAGAAGCAAAAGATAATTAAAAATAGAAGCAAAAATATTTTCAGGGATCTTGTTGGAAGACCACTAGCTGCTGGTCTTATGCTTTCTATTCAGAAATTTGTCTTAGGAAAATCTGAATCTAAGCTACTTCACCCATCTAAAGTAAGTATTTTTAAGGTGTTGATAGGTCAATGCAACTCCACACTTTTCTGTTGTATTTTTTTTGTATCATTCTTTCCTCTAAATTAATTTTAAGTTTATGTTGATGATTAACAAACCATTTATTCTTAGACAGAAATTAAAGAAAACACAGTCATTGAAATTAAAATAATTCTAGCGACTCAAGACCATTTTCCATGTTTGTGCCACTTTTCCATGATTCCATAAAGCACAAAAAAAAGAGAAATAAATCTATCACAATTATGGGGAAAAACCTTGCAGGGAGCAAGAGAAGCAAGATATGTATATATAATTCTTAGAACATTTTGCACATAAGAACTTAATATTATTTTTTCCATCGAATTTAAAGATAAAAGCCTCTGCATTTTACCCTTTATCTTAATGAATGTGTTACCAGAAACAAGACTGATTCCTACCCACAGAGCATTCTGTGAAGTAATTCTCAGTCTGTTGCCACATTTGCTCTTAAAAAAAAGCTAGAATCCTGGAAAATTGCTCTCCAGAGAGATGCAACTTGTTTTGGCAAAGTAAGTCCTCAAAAAACTCATTAAAGCAATTTCTTCAGTATAATAAGCTATACTGGCAAAGGGAGCTGTTTGCTGTGACAACTGAAACAAGAATTTTTTCCATGAGAGAAGTCATGGTCAGAGATGTGATTCTGTTCCATTAGCTAGTCTGTTCTTATTTAATGTAGTTATTAAAGACAGTTTTTTAGATGATACCACACCAAAGGGTAACAACAACAAATAGATTAAACCCAGTAGGTGGTTTGTGGATGAATCAGATCAAAGCAGATTGCTGAGGTGTGTCCTCTGCTGAGGCTCATACAGTCTTAGTTTGGCATGTTTATAGCTATGCCATCTAGTTGTAAATTTTTTAAGCTGATTAATCACAGTATTGCAGAATCACTGAATACTGGTGATTGGAAGGGACCTTAAAAGATCATGTAGTCCAATCCCCCTGCCAGAGAAGGAACACCTAGATCAGGTAAAAGAATAGAGAAACCAGGTGGGTTTTCAGTGACTCCAGAGAAGGAGATTCCACAACCTCTCTGGGCAGCCTATTCTAGTGTTCTGTTGCCCTCTCTGTGAAAAAGTTTTTCCTTAAATTTTTTCTTATATTTCTGTGTGGAACCTCCTATGTTCCAGCTTGCACCCACTGCCCTTTGTCCTATTATTGGAGGTCACTGAGAAGAGTCTGGTTCCATCCTCCTAATACTCACCCTTTACATATTTATAAACATTAATGAGGTCACACCTCAGTCTCCACCAAGCTAAAGAGACCCAGCTCTCTCAGCCTTTCCTCATAAGGGAGAGACTCCAGCTCCTTAATCATCCTCATGATTCTGTGCTGGACTCTTTCAAGCAGTTCACTGTCCTTCTTGAACTGAGGGCCCCAGGATTCAATAT
>VZTY01019010.1:3535-21265 GCA_013400935.1 Turnix velox
ACTAGGCTGGACAGGGCACTGGGCAGCCTGGTCTAGTGGGAGGTGTCCCTGCCTATGGCAGGGGGGTTGGAACTCGATGATCTTTAAGGTCCCTTCCAACCCAAACTATTCTATGATTCTATGATTCTATATCAAAACAGGGACATGAGGACACCATACCCATGAGATGTGAATGAACTGGTCAGGGTTGTGATCCTGAAATAAGAAATACAGGAAAAATGCAGCAAACGCTGAGTGTACACAGTGGACTCTGTGTGCTGTTCTGTGCTTGTCTGAAAGCTCAGCATCTCCTGCAACCATGCCTCTGTTAATTTAATCACAAGCTGTTCTCAGGTATTTCTATGCAGACAGTTACTTCTCCTGCCATGCTTCCAGCAGGCTGGTTAGCAGCAAATGACAAAGGTCTTGACAGATCAGGCTTGATTTTCTTCTAGAAGAGCAAGTTTGTAGCTCTCTATCCATACTGGTAAAATACAGATTCAAATCTTTAATTTTAAAATAAGCATTTTAAAAACTGCTTATAAGTGTCCCAATGATTTTAGTAAAGCCATCATTACACACTAATAACAAAACACACCCCAAATTAAACGGTGCTCCAGAAAATCTACCAGCAGAAGAGTGGATTCTGTTATCAATTTCTCCTGAATGAAGCTCAAATAGTAATCAAATTAATACATCTACTGAAGACATTCAGATTCTTTACAGTGAGGGTGTGAAACACTGGATCAAGTTGCCCAGAGAGGTTGTGGATGCCCCCTCTCTGGAGCCAGCCAGGCTGGACAAGGCATAGAGCAACCTGGTCTAGTGGGAGGTGTCCCTGCCTATGGCAGGTTGGTTGAAACTAGATGATCTTTAAGGTCCCTTCAAACCCAAACTATTCTATGATTCTATTACCTCCCTCATACTGTGCACAGAAAAAATATGATGAGCTGCTTTTCACGTTGGATGAGAAACAAGAGAATTCTCCTGGAGCTCCTCTTCCAAATAAATACTTAGGAAATATAGTATATTTTTTAAAATAGCATGAACTTGGAAAGAAAACACAATAAATTGAATGTAAGAATCAGATTTTAGAATTTTGGCCAATAAGACTTGTCTAGAACAACATTATACATACCTAATTTTACCCAGGGAATAGCCATGATCTAAGATACATAGAGTTAATTCAGCTCCAACAGATAAAAATGAAAAAAAAAAAAAAAAATTTCCTTCAAGGAAAGTTAGGTAATGCAGACAGAAGAGGAATGTGTTGTAAGTAAATTTTAATATAAAAACCAATACCTGCAACAGGGGTCTTCATTTTCAATCTGTCAACCTCCATGATAAAATCATCTTTCAAGAAGAGGAACCCGATGATGGAGAAGAGATAAACTAGGATGAGGGCTAGAACTGCAGTGAGGATAATGGAACGACCATTCCGGGTAACACTTTTAATCACATTTAGTAATGTCTCCTCTCTGTACACCAGATCAAACAGCTGGGAAAAGCATAGAGCAGGGGTAAAAAAGAATACAAATGAGAAAAAATGCAGATGGTACACGGGAAAAGCAAAATGAACTGCTGAGACATAAACCGAGACATGTTCTAAACTCTCAGCTTCATAATGACACAATTCAAATTATTTTAGTGGGAGCTAGGCTTGCTTTCTGGAGAACTTTGGCACAGAACTTGAAATTTTAGGAGATTATAGCAAAATACAAAGCTACAAAGCATAGATTATATTGAGCCTGATCCAGATATGGGTAGTGGTTATCAACAAGATCCACTGATTATCCATGTTCGAAATCAGCTTGAATTAAAATTCATATTATGTATCTACACCTACAAATTCATTTTTCATGTCATTTCTCATCTAGTAAACATGCATTGACTGGAACAATAAAATCCATTCATGTATGCATGTAATTACATATCTAAACTGTTTCTTTAAGCTGACAGCATTGCTTAGAAGTCATTGCTGTCAAGGATTGGGGCCTAAAATACCAATTATATATGCTCTGGGTTTCTTAAGCAACTATAGGTTTCTTCCTCTTGCAATTCTCTTGATTTTCTGTAGTGCTTTGGACCTTATCTATAATGTATGTATTTCCACTTCAAAACACATAGATTATAGATACAAAGTGACACACTGTGATTTGTCAAAATGGTCTACAGAGGAAGGCATTAGTCACAACCTGCAAGATCTGAAATCCACAGCTGTATGAAAGGATTAATAATAAAGGAATAAAGTGGAAAGACAGTTATCATTCATTCTGTATAAGACAAGGTTTAAAATGAGCAAGAATATTAAGAGTTTATAATATTTCCACTCCAAAGTGAACACCTGGAAGTAACTTAGGCTGCCCACAATTACACCACCCATGAATCGTGGATATTTGACAACAGCAGTTACTGAAATAAATAAGTACATAAAATGTTTTCTTAAACTACTTTGCACTTCAGGAAGTATTTTAGGGTAGAGATCATCTTACTCATCAATGGAATAACAGATAATTTGCTGTGCAGGAGAGTAACACCCATTTGAAAAGTGTCCTGCAGCTACAGTCACCAAATCATGGCTCATTTGAAATCAGCCCAAACTTTGAGGATGACTTTGATTTCAAGATCTGGAAAACCTGACTTCAGCAGTAGCTCTACAAGAGTAAGGACTGAACTCCTGAAAATCTTTGTGTGCTTGACACACATCTCTGAAATATTGGGAGCTCACCACCCTTCAGGAAGCTGAGAAAAATGCAACAGGAAAGTGAACCCACGTAAATTACCACAGTTCAATCAAGTCTCCCTACAAGTGTAACACTTGTGTTTAAGGGAAAAGGATTAGAAAACAAGAGCACTGAAACACCTTTTGTTGCTATTCACCGAGAAAGGACCAGCTAGCTCAGTTTACCATCATTTTCTATGATTAATTTTCATTGCACCTGTATCATACTATATAAAGGCATTCCATCTCTATAATGGCAACCAAAGAGAATGAAAGTAATATACATTACAATAGATGAATTTATACATTTTTTAATTTTTATAATGAAGGCTGCAAAATGAACTGAGGAAGTGATCTTTGGTATAAATATGATGCACACACCAGTGGACAGCTCTTGTGCTGGTGAAAAGTAGGATGACCATGTGCCAGCAATGTGTTCTTATGGCCAAGAAGGCCAATGGCATCCTGGGGTGTATTAGAAAGGGTGTAGTCAGTTGGTGAAGAGAGGTTCTCCTCCCCCTCTACTCAGCCCTGGTGAGACCACATCTGGAGTATTATGTCCAGTTCTGGGGCCCTCAGTTCAAGAAGGACAGAAAACTGCTAGAGAGGGTCCAGTGCAGAGCCATGAAGATGATGAAGGCATTGGAACATCTCCCTTCCCAGGAACGGCCAAGGAAGCTGGGTCTCTTTAGCTTGGAGGAGACTGAGAGGGGACCTCATTCATGTTTATAAATATGGAAAGGGTGAGTGTCAGGAGGATGGAGCCAGGCTCTTCTCAGTGACCTCCAATGATAGGACAAGGGGCAGTGGGTGCAAACTGGAACATAGGAGGTTCCACAGGAATCTGAGAAAGAACTTTTCCCTAGTGAGGTTGAGAGAACACTGGAACAGGCTGCCCAAAGAGGGTGTGGAATCTCCTTCTCTGGAGACATTCAAAACCCATCTGGATGGCTTCCTGTGTGACCTGATCTGGGTGTTCCTGCTCCAGCAGGGAGATTGGACTAGATGATCTCTTAAGATCTCTTCCAATCCCTGATACTCTGTGATTCTGTTAAGAGATTATGACTGACACCAGATAGAGGACCTACATACACCAAATATATGTACGCTGGCAAAGGGCAGGAGGAAGAAGTAGGCTATATGACAATTGTCTGAAAAGAAATTAATAAACTTTCAATTCTAAAATAGATAAAATAAGCTCTAAGAGGAACAGGATCTAATGAAAACAGCAGCTTCTAAGGGGCAGCAACACAACAGCATGCTAAAAATACACATGATTTGGCTTGACTGTCAGGAAGAAATTGAAGACAGCTGCATGGGTAACGGTATTTTCTATTTTTGCAAAGTTTTCCCCTCCACAGAAGCACATACTTACCAGGAAACTATAGAAGAATTCATGCACACAAAGGCCCAGCATGCACACCAGGACATATGCCACATGATAGAGAAAAGCCATGTCCATGATGACTGCCCTGTAGCCACGGGTGAAAGTTCCACGGTTCCCAACAAAGCTCACCAGAAACACTATTTTGTTACAAAGCTGAGAGGGGAAAACAAAGGCTAGGTTTATTCCACTGGAAAAATGCTGTTATTTATTGTGCAAATTGTTGCAGTGGGAAGCAGGACTACAGGGGTTGCTCTGATTAGATGATCCAACTTTTAGATAGCTGAAATCAGGTGAGAGAAACTGAACTCCCAGTTCCCACTAGGAATAGCGCTCATGAGACTAAGTGGAAGCACATTAGCCCTCTCACACTGCATTGTGTGTCTTTACATTGTGATTTATTTCTATAACATTAGCGAGCAGGCAGGGTGGGATTAATGAGGTATCAAAAAAACCAAGTGGCAATGGATTCCTAATAACATTGAGTTTAGATCCAGGACTGTGTAAAAGCAACAGCTAAGCATGCTGCTACAGAGAGAACAACAGTAACACAACAGAAGATGTGTGCATTCTCACACAGAGGTGTGTGAGATCTACTATTTCCTTCAGATCACATCTCTCAATGTAAAATACCTAAAAACCAAAAGTACCTGGGGAATTTTAAAAGCATAGCACTTAATCAACAGCATCAAATCCCCCTATTGCTCTATTGCTTCTGAGCTTCACAGAAGTAAACAGAAAAGGGGCTAACCCTCATCTGTTTGGTAGTCCAAGGCAAACAAGAAAGATTCAACGTGGTTTTTTATTTCAGAAATTGGACATGGGCTGTAACAGCTGACTTGCCTTTGCTTTTGACTGTGTAGCTATGTGAAATTCTCACTGAGCTGTTGGCAACATCCCAACACTTTGCTGTCTGGTGCTAAGATGAATTAGACCCTAGCAATGAGACAAAAATCTACACAGATAACTTAGGAGCATGGCTTTATATTATACCAAGCTCAGTAAACATAAACATGGACTCATCAGGAAACCTGGAAAAGGGCTGAGACAATTTTAATTTTGAAAAATTTTTTCTTCTTAAAAATAAAGGTTAAAGCTGACAAGCAATTTTTTGTTGATTTTGCTGAGTTATTGGTAGAGAAAAACATACTTTTAACATGAGAAACTCTAAATTTTATTTGTGCTAATTGACAATATTTCTTTAAATTTTTATTTTATTTTTTTTTTAAAGTATTTCCATATGCACAAAACGAAACCAGCTTTTTTCTTAGCTGCCCACTCTGATGGTACTCCTCTTTCAGGATGACTGGAAATAATTTTTTTTTGTTTTGTTTAACCAGTGAACCAGAAAAAGAAGTTCTCTGCACAGTGCTAATCAAGAGTCTTTTTAAGAAGAGATGCTTAGTATTTCTGCTTCTGCTGACATGGAAATTCTGCTTGCTTTTTAGAGTACTTACATTAGCAGCACCAAGAAGTATCAAGGTAGGACCAAGCCCTATGGTATATATAGACCTGAGAATGACAGACACCAAAAAGGGTCGAATACCAACAGGCTTGGAGATGAAAAACAGCATTGCTGTACAAAATGCCACTGCTATCCACAGGAGAAGTGAAAACAATGGAGAAAGTGTGCCTGTAAGGAGGAGAAAGGAAGATATAAGGAAGGCAAATTTGTAGAGTCCAGTTTCCACAAAGAAACAAATCCAAAGGATCAGTTCCTCTGCCAATATAGCTATGAAAAAGCATGATTGATGCATTGCAACTGCTGACCACAACTTGCCCTAATTGCAGTAAAAAACTATTATTATCATAGTACTGTTGATTTCTGTACAGACAACAATAAGAGCAGCTAATGAAATCTCCATTAAAATCTGAGGAGTGCTCAGAGATGAAACAGTTTACCTTTCTCCTCCAGCAAACTACTAATCAGCTCCCTTCTGCAGGGATCATTAAGGCTCCTCCAGTGTAATTCTGTGATTGCTCAGCTCCAGAAATAGCTGGTCCTTGGGGTGGTGCAGCAAGTGGCACCGTGCTGCAGTGCCACGTTTTGGATCACCAAAAGCACTGATGTGTCCTGGTTTTAGCAAAGCAGCTTTCTCTTTCCTGAAGAGCCTCCAGCTCTGCACAGGGGCAAGGCACTTGCTGCAGAGGGAGGCAGCAATGGGGACTTCAGCAGGAGCTGGCACATCTGCATGGCCGAGCATGCAGATGGGCAGGTGAATAGCTGCGCCTTGCCTTGCTCCTGGGGAGGCAGCAGGTTCCAGGTCATGGTGAGCTCCTTGCTGCCTTCAGTGTCAGTTCTCTCTGCATCTTTGCAAGATGCTCCCAAGCTCTCCCTGAGTTTTGAGAGGTGTCTCTAGTTAACTTTCTCCTCTGCTTAAAGCCCTCGAACCACACTATGTCGCTGTGATGCAAAAGGCATATCTCAGGGCACTGTCACACTTGTAGTGTCATGCTGTCATATGAATTAAGAGGTCAGTGATGAGAGAGAAGGGAAGAGAGAATTTATCCATGCTCACAAGAGAAATTCTTTATGGTGAGGGTGGTGAAACACTGGAACAGGTTGCCCAGAGAGGTTGTGGATGCCCCCTCTCTGGAGGTGTTTAAGGCCAGGCTGGACAAGTCACTGAGCAATCTGATCTAGTCACAGAGCAATCTGATCTAGTGGGAGGTGTCCCTGACTATGGCAGGGGGGTTGGAACTAGATATCTTTCAGGACCCTTCCAACCTAAACGGATTACTGGGGCCACTGTATCTCTGATGCTGAGCAGCATCAGTGGGACTACAAAAGAATGAGGCAAGGCCCTAGCCTCAACATTCAGATGACACTTGAACTTTTTCCAAAGTTCAGGAGCATTTATATCCTTGGCAGGAGATTCCAGGTCAGCTCTGTTTGGAAACTTCAATGGATCCTAAAAAATAACTTCCAAATGGATCTGAAAGGTGAGGCCAAAGCATGTAGCATTTCTTTAACAAATCGTATTTCCTTCTCCCATCCTACAGGTCAAACTATAAACAAAGGCAAGGTGTGCAGATGTGCATGCTGGCGGCAAGGAGTACTCATCTAGACCACAATTTCACTCACGTCGTAGCCTGGAGAAGAGAAGGCTCAGAGGGGACCTCAGAGTAACTTATCAGTACCTGAGGGGGTCCTACAGAAAGGCAGGGGAAGGAATTTTTAACATAATATCGGATGGGAGGACTAGAAACAATGGATATAAATTAGAGGGGGATAGATTTAGACTAGACATAAGGAAGAAATTCTTTACAGTGAGGGTGGTGAAACACTGGAACAGGTTGCCCAGGGAGGTTGTGGATGCCCCCTCTCTGGAGGTGTTCAAGACTAGGCTGGACAGGGCACTGGGCAGCCTGGTCTAGAGGGAGGTGTCCCTGCCTATGGCAGGGGGATTGGAACTCGATGATCTTTAAGGTCCCTTCCAACCCAAACTATTCTATGATTCTATAATTCTATGATTCTATGCAAGGGTGTCAAAAATCCTGCTTTGGTGAAGGAGGAGGGGGCTGAAAGTGAGAAGGCTGCCTTATGGTCCCATTTGGCCACACCTATTGCTTACTGCTCAGGAATCACTTTTTACAGCCAAATAGGAACTGGAATCCTGAAATACAGGATTACTGGGGCCACTGGAACTAATACTACATAGATCTGCAGTTGAATATACACATTGATACCTACTGATTGAAGACCAGAGGTTTTCCACCTGTACAGATTAACTAAAACTTGGTTGCTTAACAGGTTTAACTCTTTAGTTCTCCTCTCATCCTGCATGGTCTTTAATGTGTGTGCACTCCAGTTGACTCTTCAGTTTACAAACAGGGAAGCACTAAGAACAGACACTTCCTTTTTACAGGGCAGAGCCTTGCAAACTTGCAAACTACCATGATTGGCAGAGATCAGCCTGCAGGGTGAAAAGTCAGTGTGGTCTCCATGCCAATGTAGTTCAATCTACTGTCTTTCTTTTTAGCCAGCTAACACAAATGTTTGCTGGTGCCAGCTCTGGTGTTTGTGAAAAGCATGTGCATCTACAAGAAGCTGGACTGCTTCCACCAGCCCAGTTCACATGGCATTGGCCAGAGGTGACTTTCAGACACATTACTGACTGAACAGGACCCAGAGGTGGATGGTTCTACTCTCATTACCAGTATTCTGGTGGATGCCCCCTTTCTGGAGGTGTTTAAGGACAGGCTGGACAAGGAACTGAGCAACCTGGTCTAGTGGGAGGTCCCCCTACCTAAGCAGGGGGGTTGGAACTAGATGTTCTTTAAGATCCCTTCCAAACTAAACTATTCTAAAATTCTATGGTTCTGAACTCTTTCATCTCCATTATCTCAATTAAGCTTAGTTTGGATTCAAAGAGGCCTCCCACTAGTCTGCTGCATTTATTCAATTAAATTTATTATTTGCCATATCTCCTGTGACATGTGATGAAGAATAGTAGAATTTAAGCATATTTTTCTGTGTTTGCCCCCTGCAACTCAACAAGCTAGTTTTCAAATAATGTAATTCTGTATGTTTTTAGACTGCAAGTCTTTTAAAATGGTCTAGTTTCAAGGACTCTCTCTGCTGCCAGGAACCCCTCCTTAGCTCAGGAGTGGTAACTGAATGTATGCAGTGGTACAGTGCAATATGGCAATGTGAAAAAAAGAAAAATAAAAATTAATTAGTTGAGATTATGTAGATAATTTTCATCTTAACAGCAATGTTCTGTCCATTTTACTTGATATTGCAAGGGATATGTGACACACAGAAGATCAACTATTTCATCTGGTACTTGCCTAGAAGACACTAAATAGCTTCTGCTGATGCAAGTGTACCTGAAGATACAGTGTAATATAACCTTTACCTTTGAATTGAAAATGCCTGAAATTAAAAAACAAAAGCAAACTCTACTTACCTTCATCCCCATCATCTCCAAAGGGGTAGAAAAGAGCAACTGCTAAATTGATGAAAACAGCAAGATTGAAAGAAATGCTCCCCCAGAGAGAGATGTGCCTGGAGAACCAGAATAAAGGTGGATTATCTAGAAAGGGGAGAAAAGTAGCAGTCAGTGAAATGAAAGCAGGCGGGAGCTCAATCAGTAATGGTTTCAATAGAATTAAAAAATACAGATTAATGAAGAGAACATGCAAATCTTTAACTAAAATAGATAAACATGAAGCATAAGTTTGCCAGAAAACATAGAAACGAGGACAGCTCTGAATCCAGAGATCCCAATACAGTTTATTACATATCAGAGTTCTGCCTCTGCTGAGATTTTAGGACTGGATCCTTTGCAAAGGCATCTTTTCACCCACCTCTGAAGATTTAGCCTCCCTGAAAGGAGATAGAAAATTTAGCAAACAAATGGATTTTAGCACACAGACAACCAGAAGACCCAAAATGAGAGATCCAGGTGACCCATTTGGACCAAGGACACTAATGACATTATTCAAAGAAACATACAATAGGCAGGGTTGTAGAATGGCAGTGTTTTCCTCACTGCTGTCAAATTAAATCTTTTTTGTATGTATTTTTACATATATAAATAACACATCTTACTCTACATTGGAGAACAGGTAAAATCTGGTTTGAATGGGATTTCATTCTATGAAAGCTGACTTTCTGTAAGATCCTCAGATGTCCAAGTTTACCTGCTGTCAAACAGGACTCAAATGACGTCAGGATCTCCATATGTGAAGTGCTATACAAATACACAGAAATAGCCTACCTCCCAAAGAACCTACAGCACACTCTGAAAAGACTAAAAAGGAAAACAGGGCAAAAATAGGATTAAGATTTTGTGTCTGGAGACACAAAAACGATTAATCAAAACAAGACCAGAGGGTACTAATACTTCACATGTATGACTAAGCACTTCATATATGTAACTTGACTACAATATACTTAAATGAAGATCTAAACCGTAATTCTGTGTGCAATGGTGTGAAGAAATTTCTAGTCAGAGAAATCTAAAGAAAATGTGTTTTTATTAATTACATTTTAAAGTACTGAGAGCCTCCTGCAAGCATGCAGAACATATTCTTGACTTGCCTATACCCAGATAATTTTTTATAAGCAGGAGATGACTCCAACTGCATATGACTGTCTCAGGCTTGAGTCTAAACAGAATTTAGTAGTGATTAAGTAAAGATCCAGGTTTTGTTGTGATAACCTTATGCTGTTAGCTGCTGAGATTCAAGCATCTGGAGCCATTGCAAATTACATGTGTCAACTGAAGCAATGCAGTCTGCATTCAAACAGACATTTGGCTAAAGAATTAAACTGACCCTCAACCTGTATCATCTTTTCAAACAAAAGCACCCGTATAGAAACTTATGGACCAGTCCACTGATGAAAGGAATAGAGGAATTACATTCTGAGTAAAAGTAAACCAATTTTCTCTGCTTATAGCATTAGGCAGGTCTGGTATATGTAAGGTTGGACTCTTTTATTTATGTTACATAAGCTAAACCCACAGATAAGATTTTGTTACTAGAATAATTTTTCTACAATATAGTGACTTTTATTCCCAAACAGACTGCGCAGATAGGGAGTTATTCTGGATTAGTTTACTTTTCAACTTCTATTCCGATTGGTTTGTCAGTGCAGACAAGCTCTCACTGTGCCACCAAGGGAAGCAGACTGGGGCATGTAGGATTCACACTGAAAACATATGGAAATTATAGCCTGGGAATTGATATTTATAAAAACTACAACCAACATTCATGTTTCCATCACAATAAGGATTCTACACTAAATCATATTTCTTTGATTATCCAAACTCCCTGCTGCTCTGACCACAGATCCTGCTCTTCACAATTGCATAACACTTCTGTAAGCTGCTAAACAGCTGATGTCTACCACCCTAGCAGCATCTGCAGTGAACACTCATATATTTACATATATATATAAAAAATTACATCCTTATCCTTCAAGAATACTCTAGATGCTTAATATGTTTGCAGCCTTGATTCTCTGCTCCAAAAACCAAAGGGCACAGTGAACATTGGCTGACCTGGGAGGAGCTTCCCATCACTGGGAAATCAGCAGCCCCAGCAGCCCCATTCCTGGTAAGGCCCAGGTAACACCCACCAATAAACTAAAGAAGAAGCTCAGTCTACCTGACTCAGCTTCACTGCACCTCCTTTTCAGGTTCCTGCTTTAATTTCTCCCCCCATGATCTTGACCATGTCTGTCAGATTTGCAAATTGCAGGCAGCTTAAGGTGGCACATTTGTCTTTCCAGACACAGTGGGACATATAGCAGTGTGAGCTTACACACTGGGATAAGCTTCAGCCTGGTCAAGCAAGGCTGATGTGAACTGGCAGGGGGAAAAGGACTCCATGGGAGCCAGACAGATTTAAAGCAGCTGAGGTTCTGGTGAGAGAAGTTTTTAAGTGACTGACAATTACAAGTTTTTTAATGGTCTTTTAGGACGCTGAAAACCTCAAATATGCAACTACACAAGTTTCTGTTAAATATTAAGGGCCTTGGCTTAATTAGGTGCAACTCTATTGATTTTGGTAGAATTATACCCAGTTCACCCATCCCTCTGTTTAACTTTTTGGAGTTCATTGTCTTGAACACATTACTTATGCTAGCTGTTCCATATTACGCCTCTCTTATAGTGATATGCAAGTGTCTCAGCTGATCTATACCCTACTGACCTACATTCTCAAGCCCTAAACACTTTTATAGAATCATAGAATGGTTTGGGTTGGAAAGGACCTTAAAGATCATCTAGTTCCAACTGAACTGATACAAGTGTCTTAATAAAGTAAAAGCATTTGGAGGCTCCAAATGGGAGTTTTACCACAATGAAACTATTTTTTTTTTAAACTGCCATACTTACTCCTGATTTTCTTTTGCCATTTCATCTCATTGTAGAGATCCTCTGTCTGCTGGAAAAAGTCATTGACTTTGCTCCCTTGTTCATCCCTCTCTGTTGTGTTGAATACTCGACTTTTCGATTCCCGAGTGAGGAATTCACAAATATTTGGGACAGGGAAGACAATCTGTTCCATTGTTCTATCATGGCGAACGATCTATAAATAAAACACACTTTTTTTTTCAGGATCAGTAAGTTCCCGAGGACCTTTTCTTACCTTTCTTTATTCATGGCTCCCCTTTTATTTATAAATTAATGCATAAATTACTTGAACATGGCAAGGAAGTTGAGCCAATCAGTTCTAAAACAATGTAAAACTGCTTTTCTACCTTAAAAGCCCGGCCAAAAAACAAGGTGGCAAATACGTGGGCAAAATCTAGGACCAAGCTTCCTCCAAATATGACAAAAAATGTTCTGCTTCAGAATGTTTCAATTTTGCTACAAATTGAACACAGTAAACCCAGTGCAGAAGTTCAGGGAACTTCTGCTCAGATTACAAAACCTTGTCTTGAGTCTTCTTCTATGATGACGTAAGTTGTGAAGGTGAACATACAAAAATAGCACCTTGTTACTCAGACAGCACCCATATCTTAGCAAAACTCCTACTTAGCAAACTCCAGGTGTATTTCGGGGCCTGCTGAGTAATCACTGAGTTAGATCTTATTCCATTTCACTACACTGTCCTCAAAGTTGCTTCCCAATTCTGATCTTGGACTCTGCAAATATGGAAAGGAGAAGAAAATTCATCTTGAATCTTAGATCCACGTGTCTGTACCAGTGGAAACCCCCCCCACTATTTGACCTCCCAATTAAACAAATGAAATACTGTCATATTGGGGAGCTATACCTGAAATGCCAAACAAGTTTAGAACCAGTTTCAGAGAAAGGCAAGTGAACATCCATTTGACACAGCAGGAATGCTGTGTGGAGCTACATTTTCCCAGTCACAGTCCCTCAGTAAAGAACCCTCCCTTCTCTTTTAATTCATATTTATTATGTGAATGTTCTAAAAACCAATCTGTCTTCAGTCATTGTTAAGATTAACACAGGCAAGTGCATTTGCATTGGAGATGAAAAATGAAGTGCTCATGTCTGCCCCAGGGCATGTGCATTATATGAAATTTGAACAGGGAAATTTTGAAGTGTCCGAAGTAAATAGTTGTGTCTCAGGCCAGCCCTTGTGCAATAGTACTACGTGACTAGCAGCTAACCTGGTAGAGTGAGTGACCAAAGCTGACAGCACGTCTTCAGTTCTGTCAGGGACTAAAATGTAAGCTGCATGTGCTGCTCTACAGAATCACATTCTAAACAGTTTATTCTCCTCAAGGAACAAGCTTTGCAAACATGAGGTTTTATGAGACTTCAGAAATTGCACCAGGAATAAGCTACTGGCCATATAGAAGTAGATCACAGTTCTTGTTCAGTGCCTAAATTTACAACCTATCCAGGTAACTCAGCTGATGATTGCTAAGAGATACCTCAGGAGTACCTGACATATTCAAATATGTGAAGAGGAGCACCGAGCTGCTCTTTGAGCTGCAGAGCTAAGGATCTTCCATCTGCCTTGTGGTGGGATAGTGTGACAAGTATCAGGCAAAAAAGGAAAAAGAACAGTGGGAAACAGAGAAGGACTTAGCCATGGCAGCCAGGACAACACAGACCCAGGGCACTTAGATCAAGGCTGCTCTCTCTGAAGCTTAGGTCCAATGTTGATGGAACTTGGGAGGCCAGTGAAGGTAAAATGAAGGTTCAGATTCAAACTGGGCCTGTGGTGCAACCACAGTTTTAATACTTGTCCAATTTTGGACTTGATACAGCATTTCCCAGAGAGAAATGTCTCTTCTTGCAGTCTCTCCCAGCACCAGTCTTTGCACCACAGAAATTCTCCTCCTTACAAAGTCACTAAGGACTAGGGACACTACACAGCAGGATAATGATTCCTGTCTTGATGCCTGTAATCCTATGAAATCTGTAAGAGCACAGCAACTGACATAAGAGTTAAGGACCTAAATACCTCTGTGGATCTTGATCTAAATCCATGGCGTGGGTAAAGCTTAGAAGACAGAACAGGTCTTATGAGCCAGGCCAAGCCTTGGTCATTTAAATAAAAACCGTGCTGAATGTCTACCCCAGTTTGAAAGCTAGAATTTTAATTTGATTGATTAGTATCACTGGTTTGAAACTTGTGTTTATTTATTTGAGTGATGTATCATACAAGATTATTCTTGATTTCATGACATGGCTACTGTCCACAGTTATTGTTTCTGTATGTGTTATAACATACAGGAAAGCCACTGTAAAATGATTATTTGGAGTAACTTATAATATAG
Source organism: Turnix velox (assembly GCA_013400935.1). NCBI lineage: Eukaryota > Metazoa > Chordata > Aves > Charadriiformes > Turnicidae > Turnix > Turnix velox. The sequence goes on from VZTY01019010.1 coordinate 17,837, forward strand.
GTGCACTCCTTTTCCTTCCATAGACAAAAGGATATTATTCAATCTACTGCATCTTATAAATAATCTACATATTTGAATAAGCTTTGCTGTTGGGAAGCTTGAAAAGCTTCTGAACATACACCATGCACAAAATATAACCTTGTTCCATATTCAGTCTTCTAGTGAGCAATTTTTTACCTCTATCTGTGCTGTATGATTGGCGTAATACCTCAAGGCTTCATCTCCTTCTTCTGGATCTGCCCCTGGCTTCAGCATCTGTTGCAATGTTTTATTGTGACGAGCCAACTAGAACAAAGAAAAAAAACCCAACTGATTTATGTCCTGCTCCTATGTTTTCAGCTTCATCATCTCAACAAACACAAAACCCCCTACTCAAATATGTTTACATGCTCAACCCAGTGGGGCTCTTTCCACAGATAACACCAAAAATGTAATTACTTGGGAATAACAGAAATAATTTAGTCTTTAAAAGTCAGCAGCAAGTCTTTGGCTGAGATTTAAGAAAGGCAGCTTTGCTTGCAGACTAGATCGTTTTTTGAGAACTTCTGACAAATGCAAAAAAATTAGACCGAATGCCTCTTTTCACTTAAGTTTAGCCATAAAATCTGCATACCTCCTTCTGAATAGGTAATTACATTTACAATTAAATTTCTTCTGTGGCTAAACTGTTCTTAAGGTGTTGTAGGCTGGTCATTTAGGGCAGGCAAGATAACATTCATAACTACATCAGTGGCAGCTGGATTGCAGGATAAGCAAATACACACTTAACTGTACAGTTTATATACATAGCACACATGAAATGCACAAAACCACACAAATTTGTATCTTTTCCTACAAACCTTTGCAAATCATATATTTTATATGATTCATAAAATACACCTGTTCTTGTTGACCAGTAAATATTTCAAATGCTCAGTAGCTGCATGAAGTTCAATACTGAGAATGCCAGTAAATTGCATTAATGACATCTTTTAAGTCAGTGAGAAAAAAAAGACTTAATTACAAGGCATGAGAAAACACCTTTAAAAATGGAATTGTCCCTATCTGATGGTGAGTGGTTCTCTTCTGGGAACTCTGAGGTGTTTAACCTAATTTAAGATGAGGAAAACTGAGGCAGGAAATGAAAGGCTATCCTGCAAACAAGACTCAGGTTTTAATCACTACACAGACTTCACCACAACCAGCTAAACACAGACATGAGAAATGACAGAAGCACAGAACTCAAAACTACTGCAGATATTAGATTTTGAAGTGATGATCACCACAGGTTGGTTATGATTTACCAAATGAACACAGTATGTTGAGGAATTAAAAAAGAATTAAAATCTAAAAAAAGAGTGTCAGGGATCAAATCTGAAAGTAACCATGGATGGATCTTAAATATATATTGTAATAATGTAACCAGAAAGTGATCACAATCATTAATAAGCTATTTGCATCTCTGTCCACCCCCTTTATTAACAATGGAACAGGGAAGAGATACAGATATGCAATTTATTAATCTATATTCTCTAGAATTTACTGATCAAAATTAATTTTCTTCTAAATCTTCATACAAATTCACTGTTTTAAGATAAATTCTAAATGGAATATTCTAAAGTGAGAGAACTATTCAGGAAGAATAAATCTATTTCCCACAGTTTCCTCAAGGACAAAAGTCTGTTTGGACCTGACAGTAGGAGCCCTGAGCAAATGGAGCAGGACATCAGCCTTTAATAAAATGAACACAAGCAGATATTCAGGAAGACATGCAAAAAAACTCATGGGAGCCAATTGTAGAGCAATATTCTTTTCATCAGTATTAGATTTCTGCCTTGAATAGTTGCTTTTTCTCTCTATCTAGCAAATTTATGGATAGTTCCACTATATTTATCACTATCTTATGCAACTTCCACTTATTTTTAAGGCTAAAGAGGATCATTAAGACTATCTTATTAGTTCTTCTCCTTCACACAAGTCATGTAACCTAAGTCAGTAGTTAGTGCAGTATATGCACAACATCATTTCTATGGGACAACCTGAATCAATTTTCTTTAATTTTCTTTTGCATCCCAGTCAGTATATGCCCCAGCATCATGGAGAAACAAGATGAGCTTGTGGAAACAAGGTAAAAAGAATTTAAAATTCCCTTTAGAAAGTGTTACTATTTTTGTTTCTCAGCTTTATTGAACGTCCCTCTGCATCTATACTTAGAAAAGGGCAAAATATTCACCTTCTCTGTATCATTCATCATTCTGTACACCACTGTCACATCCTCTCTTACTTGCCTCTTCTTTAGATTAAAACAACTCCTATCTTTCCCATCCCTTCTCAAACAGAAAACTATCCATGACTCAATTACTTTCCTTGTCCATCTCCAAATGCCCTTTAGTTTAGCTATATCTCTTCTTTAAGATATGAAGAAAAAAGCCTACAAGACAGGATGCAATCACACCATGCTTGGAGCAATGAATTAGCATAACCAGAAGCAAATATATTCCTTGCTTTTATCTTTGGTAATACAGAGGAACTTTGCCTGTACATTGGTCCTTTCTCTCCAATGTCATCCATTAAGATTTTGAGTTTTCTAATAAATGACATGTCAAGGATGTATGGATAGTTCTTCTCATATTAAAACAATGTCATTTTGGAGAAAAGAACATGCATAGATTCAGAAATTTCCATTAATTCCACTAAAACCTTAATTTATAGATATTTGAATTTGTGTACAGAATTGTAAATGCCATTTTAAAGCCATATGAAGTTTCAAGATACTGATTCCTGATGTGTTTTTAACTATTAGTAACGTCTACTGTAAAATTATCTCCTGATTATAAGCAACAGAATTTCCCTTTGTGACATGGACTAGAGAAAAAAATTACTTTTTCTAGTGAAGGGATGAGAGTGCTGTAAAGGGATCAACTAACACAGCATGTTAATTTAACAGACTGCTCGTGGTTTGAGACAGTGAACATACAGTGCATATTTTACCATCAGGCTTCATTTGAACAACAGTTACGTACTTCAAAATTGTGTACATTTGGAGATCTTCATTATACCTCATTAGACTCTGCTTTCAGACAGCAGCTGTTTAGTCCTGATGTATGTGCAGAGCCAAGCACTACATACCTAGGGCTTCCTGACACTACAATTGGACAAAACGATCTGAAAACCATGCCAAGGTCTTCCATCCTAGCACCTCAGCCACCAGCAAAGACACAATGGGAATGCCATGGATTGCTAATGAGGCTGGAAGAACTACAGCAGGATCAATACAGGGACCAGGACTATTCAATATATTTATCAATGACTTTGCTGAGGGAGCAGAGTGCACTGTCAGCAAGTTTGCTGATACAGATGGGACTCAAAAACAATAATAACATAAGGATTGCTACAGAAGAAATCTTACTGGCATCTACTGGCTGGAGCAACTGCCTTATGAGGACAGGC
>VZTY01019010.1:30025-40155 GCA_013400935.1 Turnix velox
AATTCTTTACAGTGAGGGTAGTGAAGCATTGGAACAGGTCACCCAGAGAGGTTATGTATTTCCCCTCCCCGGAGGTGTTTAAGGCCAGGCTAGACAAGGAGTTGAGCAGGAGGTGTCCCTGCCCATAGCAGTTGGGTTTGGAACTAGATGATCCTGAAGATTCCTTCCAACCTAAACTACTCTATCATTCTATGATTTTGGTATTCCCTTGGGATTTAACTAATTTTGTAGCTTAGCCTCATAAAATACTCCACCTTTCTCTTTACCTGGAGGTTACAAAGTTAGCGTGGCTTTCTCTCCAGTCAAGACATACACTTAAAATTGAGAAGTTAAATAACATTCTGCTTCTCTGAGAGCACAAGAATTTGCATCATAAACAGGCTGACATATTAGGTCAATATCCATGTGCTCCTGCTACAGCTTTTGGAAATAGATGGAGGAATTCATAGAGCACTGAAAAATTTATTAAAGTCTTAGGATTTGCTTCCCTGCTCCCAGCCCACTCACAGGGACCAAAGTGCATTCTTCCCATGCTGCAAGCTTATTAGAAGCCATGTAAAGTTACTTCAGGTTCTTCTGAACTTCATGAATAAAGGCCCTGCTGAAAGACTCAGCATGCTAGCTTGGGTTTTTCGTAATCTATTTAGAGAGTTTTTATCTAGCTGAAAAACACAGAGAAACACTGAAGTATTTTCTGTTAACAGAAGTACATGTAGATACATGCAAACTACAGAAGCTTGTAGTTATCATCAATGCCTTATATTTCAGAATCACAGAACCTTAGAATATCTAGGTTGGAAGAGACCTTTCACATCATCCAGTCCAACCATCAAACTAACTCTAACAACAACCTCCACTCAATCATATTCCCAGGCACTAGGTCTAACCATCTCTCAAATACCTCCGGGGACAGCGCCTCAACCACCTTCCCTGGGCAGCTTGATAACACTTTCAGTGTAAGAACTTTTCCTAATATCTAAGATATATAATGTTGCTTCATAGTAAATGTAAAGGTCATAGAATCATAAAATCATAGAATAGTTTGGGTTGTAAGGGACCTCAAAGATCATCGAGTTTCAACCCCCCTGCCATAGGCAGGGACATCTCCCACTAGATCATGCCTAGTCTTGAACCCCTCCAGAGAGGGGGCATCCACAACCCCTCTGGGCAACCTGTTCCAGTGTTTCACCACCCTCACTGTAAAGAATTTCTTTCTTATTTCAAGTCTAAACCTACCCCCCTCCAATTTACATCCACTGTTTCCTGTGATCTGGAATGAGTTCTAGCCCAAAGATCTTCTTTGGTGGTGCTGATAACAGGAGGAATGGCAAACGTGAGGAGCAGCAGTGTCCAGACAGCCTGGAGTCAGTGAAGGGGAAGCAGCACAGCTGCAGCTGTGGCAGGCTGCATGAGGATTAAGAAATTAAGGAAAGAAAGGAGGGGACAGAGAAACATGTGGAAGAGATAACTGTCATGACATAGCATATTTAATAGTCAGCCTCCTACCATCATGTCCCAGGCTGCACCTCTGGGAACATGTGATTTATGTATGTATGTGTGTGTGCACATGCACTTGCATACGTGTCTCTGTGTATGCATTTGGGGTGGGGGTTGTGAGGCTGCAATTTGGATGCAGTAACAGAAATCTCAGCCTTGCTTGTAACATATTTATAACTTTCTATGCCCTGTGGGTCAAACGTTTACAAGAACCCCTTTTGCTTCTGGTAAAATCAACCACAGGAAGGGCAAGGAAGGATGTAGTGATGGCAGAATGCAGAACCCACCATCGCCCTGAAAAGTGCAACGACAAAAACTGAAAGTCTGAGCTCCCCAAAATAAACTGTCTGTGTTTGAAGGATGTAATAGCAAAAAGAGGAACCATTGATCTTGATTCTGCTGCTACAGAAGGCCCAAAACATTTTAACTAGAGCAAGTGGTCATGAGCAAGTGGGAGGAAAGTGACTGTAGAGCCAGCCACACTGGTTGAAGGCAAAAATAAAGTCGGATGAACTGTGAAAATATAAAGAACACAGCAAAGAAATGTTATTTAAATAAGGTCAGTTAAGCCAAGTGGAAGGCCCAGCCACCTAAAAACCACTTCAGCACAGCTAAACATAAGAGGGTGTTTGGAAAGTGGAGCCAGCAAAGGAACCAAGCAACAATGGCCTTACCAAGGAGGGACCATGCTCACATCCTGCCCATCCCAGGGCGAGTGAAAGGGAACATATGGAAAGAGTTTGGGGTTAAAGATCATGGGTCTTGTGCCAAGAATCATAGCTTTTCATTAGTAGAGGAAAAGAGGAAGATCTCAGACTGCCTGTCCTTCCATTGCTTTGTTTTGGCATGGGGCATGGCATGGGTGCAAAGCTATTGAAAACAGACACACGTATTGTGCTACAGAAATGCAAGAAAAGGAAAACAAACATTTCTTGCAAAAAAGAAAAGATGGATATTTGTACAGCATACAGAGCCAAGCACGCCATTTAATTCTACTGAACAAGCAGATGCTCAGTAAATTGCTGCTGTGATCCTTTTGCAACTGAAATCTTGACTACAGATGAAGTATTTGGAATGGCTGCGGAGATGCTTCATTGGTCTCCTTGAATATGTATCTATGGACAGAGCTTTAGCTATACCTCAGCTAACTAGTTCGCACTTGGCAGTGATTTCTCTAGTAAAATTATCCCAGCAGTAACTTCATATATAGTTTTAAGACTACATTCTACTCCCTAAAACTTATTTTCCATTATCGTGAGCCTTGTTAAGCCACCTACAACAAACTGTAGGCAGAAGACATAGAATACCAACATTTTGATCTGGCTGCCAGGCATTTTAATTTTTCAAGGAGCAAACAGTCATGCAAGGTAAGGAGCTACAGACACTTTCTAAAAATGCTGTCATCCTTGGCTGGATATCATCTTATGTATATGCAATTCAAGAGCAGAACGTGACCATCTATAACAACATAAAAACCAGACTAACTTTTGTAAATGTGCTGCAAGCACGTGAACATAATTCAATATTTTTCCATTCCTTGCTTGAAAGAAACATTTCATAATACTAGTGTAGTTATAGATCTCTTTTTTTCCATTGAGTATTCAATTCATAACAAGGGTTAGTAAATATAATGAACTTCCTCTACCTCTTATTCTTTGTTTCCTCTTATTTAGTAAAACCTTTTTTTTGAAAATTTAGCCCTTCACATGACATAGTAAATGCTATAATTTACCATATAATTAAAAAAAAACCCAAAACTAAATAATGGTATTTACTTTTTTAATTTAAACTTCAATATTTTTAACATAGTTGAAAAATAAATTATTTTGTGCACCAACTGCTCTGAAGAATTAACATCCCATTAAATAGAAAACTTCAGTGTCTGTTTTACCACTAGAGAAGCAAAAGTGATGAGAAAAACATTGGGAGCACTACAACAACATACATCAAAAGGATGAAATAGTGAAAAGGTCCAGTTATTCTTAGTGGGTAATTAACGTATCTAAATAACATGAATCTTCTCAATTCAAGTTCTCTTGGTAGCACAATTGAAGCTACAATTTAAATACACCAAAAATGATAACTTGGCTTATGAATTCATTGGTATGGATGAGCTGTTCGTGTTAAGTCAGAGGCAGTTAAACAAGAAAAAAGACATACCTGATGTGCCAAAATATAGATATTATGGCCAACATCTTTTGGAGAGATGCCATCATCTCCATTCTCCTCCTCATGGTCACACTCAAGGCCTTGGTTATATGCATTCTTCATCACATCCACCTGTACATAAACCAAATCAAAGAGAGATGAAAGAACTCTCATTCTATGGAAAGAATCACTGAACATTGTGTTTGAAGACACTTGCTGTGTTCAGCTCCTCAGCTCATGCCTGGATGGCTGCCCTGTGGTCCTGCAAGATGAGCATGCAGTCTGGGAAATACTTTCTGAATAAAGACAAGCTTGAAGTATTTATGAAGTTCCAAACTGCTACATCCCTCATCAGCAAAACTTCTGCAACCACAAGAGAGGAATAGGGATGCAGAGCCTTTTTTAATGGATATATTTACAAATGCTTCTAAAGGCAGAAGGAAAGGGTCTTGTTGCACTCAGCCATGATGTCTGGCTGGCTAGATCTGGATGCAACATCACTTAGCATTCCCCACATTGTCTAACAGAAAAAAAAAATCAAAGCAACCTTCCCCCCCCCAAAAAAAAAACCCCAAACCCAAAAAACCCTAAAAAAACAACCAGAGCTAAACCAAGAAGTAAAGGAAGATACAGATTTGGGGAGAATATTGGTATAATTTCACAATATTCAAAAGCCTCTTGGAGAACCAACTGGATCAGGAAGCCTGATCCTGTAGTTGTGCCTTAGTCATGATCTCATCAAGCTGACATTCTACAATGACAATGATTCCCAAAATCAGCAGAACGCTGGGCTCTGCTCAAGTGTGAGGGCTGATGCCCACAGATCTACCCAAAGTTAGATGGGCAGCTGGATTGGAAACAGTATCTCCAAACCTACTACTTGTTTAGAATTCCTGGAGGCCTATTTGGGTCGTTCCAAAACAGAGCAACAGCTGGTTGTAACTGTCAGTTTGCTAATGAGACATACATCTATAACACACAGCATCCATACATACAGCATATATACGTGGTATGTCTACACACATGCTTCTATTAACAATGTTTCACACACAGTGCTAGCTTAATTTCCCAGCCCTTAACAAAGTGTACTTGAAGACAGTTTCCCAAAGTATGATAATTTGGTTTCAAAATAATTACAGAGAAGTGCCTGGAATGGATAAAAACAATGAAGTTGTAAAGACTGAAATTATGCATGCTTGATCCTTTTAAAGTACTGTTTGGGAATTAGTGCTATCCTAATACATCGTGTCACTACACGCCTGCCAACACTTTTCAGCTTAGATGCACATAATTTTAAAAATGTTTTAATGACAGATTCATTTTTTTCAGCCAAAAGATATTTATGAATATTCACAAGTTTTCTCACCAGTTCCCTTGGTCTCATGTTGAAAAGGATTCTCTCTGCATTCTCGCTGTCTTGCCTGCTTTCCATAATAGCCAGCAAAAGCTTGGAGGCATTGTTCTAGAGATACAAAACCAAGTTAATGCAAATTTTAAAATCTATTTCATGGATTATAGACCTTTGCATTTGTTTTAACTGCGATTATGAGAACCACACTTTTGGCAATTAAGGTTTTAAACAACTTTTGAACTGCTTTAAATACTGAAGAATATTCAACTTAAATGAAATGCAATGAAATATAATAAGAATAATATAATATAAGGCAAGAACAACCCCGTGTATCAGTATAAATTGGGGACTGAGCTGTTAGAGAGCCATGCAAAGGAAAGGGACCTGGGGGTCCTGGTAGCCTGCAGGATAAGCATGAGCCAGCAATGTGCCCTTGTGGCCAAGAAGGCCAATGGCATCCTGGGCTGTATTAGAAGGGGCGCAGTCATTAGATGGAGAGAGAATCTCTTCCCCCTCTACTCTGCCCTGGAGAGACCACATCTGGAGTATTGTGTCCAGTCCTGGGGCCCTCAGCTCAAGAAGGACAGGGAACTGCTTGAGAGAGTCCAGCACAGAGACACAAAGATAATGAAGGGATTGGAGCATCTCCCTTCCGAGGAAATGCTGAGGGAGCTGAGTCTCTTTAGCTTGGAGGAGACTGAGGGGGGACCTCATTAATATCTCTAAATATGTAAAGGGTGAGTGTCAGGAGGATGGAGCCAGGCTCTTCTCACTGACCTCCAATGACAGGACTTGGGGCAATGAGTGCAAGGTGGAACACAGGAGGTTCCACAGGAATCTGAGAAGGAACTTTTTCATGGCAAGGGTGGCAGAACACTAGAACAGGCTGCCCAGAGAGGCTTTGGAGTCTCCTTCTCTGGAGACATTCAAAACCCGTCTATAAGCATTCCTGTGTGACCTGGTCTGAGTGTTCCTGCTCTGGCAGGGGGATTGGACTAAATGATCTCTTGAGGTCCCCTCCAATCACTGATATTCTGTGATTCTGTGTAATACACAGGTCTTAGTGTATACTGTGCTCAAGAAATTAAATCCTATTTCCTTTTATCAATGCCCACCAAGCAATTTTTGCTTTTAGTTTTAATACTTAACAGAGATAATTATAAAATGTATTACACAAAAGGTTTCATCATTCAGGCAGGTTTTCCCTCTCCTTTGGTTACTATTTAAAATGCCCAAAATAAACTAGTTTCATACTTTCCTGGAATTTTCTTTCACTACCAAATGTTCCTAGGGGAGGATGTAAAGATCCTTACTTTGTCAACTGGCTGCTTTTCAGCAGCCTCCCCCAAGGATTAAATAGCATGAGTTTTAGCAAAAGTAATCCAGTAATGCCTTAGACTTCAGAGACACGTCTGATTTATAGTTCAGGTGCTTTTGGGACTGAGGGAAAAGGTGTTATTTCCTGCGTGTTTAAGCAACTTCTGTTTTAAGGAACCTTTGTGTCTCCAAGTTTCGATATCAGAGCTGAAACTCTACAGAGGGCCAGAGACCATGATAAATACAGTCATGAAAACTATAGCCCCCGGGGAATCCAAGCCAAATTTGTCCAACCTGGCTTTTGATAATTATTATTTTAATAGTATACTGTAGAAATTTGCTGGAATTTCTCAGTTGAAACCCCTCAGAGTTTGTTTTTGGTGGTCACAGAATCACAACAATAAAATCATCCAAATTGGATCATGAGAATCAACTTTGGCTCTCTTCTGGACTGATCTTTCAGCAGTCCCACCCTCTGCTCAAAGCTAGGACCTTCTGGGAGCAGATACTGGGAGCTAAGTGAGAAGCCAGGTTAGAGGAGGCTGGGCTTCCCAACACAAAGATGTGAGAAGGACAAAGAATCATAGATCATATGGGTTTGGGTTGGAAGGGACCTTAAAGATCATCTAGTTCCAACCCCCCATGCCCTGGGCAGGAACACCTCCCACTAGACCAGGGCTTTCATACAAGGTGTCCAAAGTCCCAGTGCGATTGTACAAGATGTCCATCATGGATGAAAAGATTAGATTGGGACCAGGTAAGTAGAGTGAAACTCCATATAGATTTCTCCACAGCTCTTCTTTCCTTTTGTTCTAAAATAAAAGCAGCATCATTCATTAGCAAGACCAAATTAGATCCTTCACCTTGCAACCTACATTGCAGAAGATGAACATGCACTGTGAATAAGAGAAGGAAGAAGGAAAGCATAGGATTATTAAAACAGCTGGACAGGGTGCTACTTTGGGGAACCAGATGCTTCTTTTCCTTCTGCAGTTTTCTTTTGCAGTGATGAGCAGCTTAGTTGTGGTTGCATTGGTAGAAACTCAAACCGAAAAGAAGGAGGCAAGACAGGTTTTGAGGAAGCTTGAGAAGGAAAGGAAGGAAACACTGGAGGAAGACACTAGCCTATTCACTTATGGATGAGGAGATCTTTGAGGCTATTTCCCAGTGCAGACAACCCTGGGGATGGAGAGAAGTTTGCTGCAGGTCCCAGGAAGTGAGAAAAGGTAGAGGATGAATTGGACTTTGTATCATCAACAGCTTACTTCTTGCTGCTGACTCAGCAAAAGTGGTATGCCATAGCTTAGCATCAGAACAGACAGGCACACGCTCGAGGACTTTTTTCTCTCTGGTCACTTGTACCTGATGTTGAGATGTTCATTTATCTACTTCTTCTCCTTTTTCTACACGCTTTGAGATCCTAGGGTCTGAATCCCATTTCCCACATATCAATGTGGAGAAGAGGTCAACTATTTGGAACATACAGTATAAAGTTCTTCAGAGCACATCAGTACTGTGAAAAATGAGTTCCCAGGTGTACAGTTAAGAGGACAGCCAAAAGCTGTTTGGGCCTTCGTTTTTCTCTACCAGTCATATTCTTTTGGAAGAATAAATTAACATGTGAAGAACTAGATAGAATCATAGAATCATAGAATAGTTTGGGTTGGAAGGGACCTCAAAGATCATCGAGTTCCAACCCCCCTGCCCCCTCCCACTAGACCAGGCTGCCCAGTGCCCTGTCCAGCCTAGTCTTGAACACCTCCAGAGATGGGGCATCCACAACCTCCCTGGGCAACCTGTTCCAGTATTTCACCACCCTCACTGTAAAGAATTTCTTTCTTATGTCTAGTCTAAATCTATCCCCCTCTAATTTATATCCATTGTTTCTAGTCCTCCCATCCGATATTATGTTAAAAATTCCTTCCCCTGCCTTTCTGTAGGACCCCCTCAGGTACTGAGAAGTTACTATGAGGTCCCCTCTGAGCCTTCTCTTCTCCAGGCTGAACAACCCCAACTCCTTCAGCCTGTCTTCATAGGGCAGTTGCCCCAACCCTTTGATCATCTTCGTGGCCCTTCTCTGGTCCCTCTCCAATAGCTCAATATCCTTCCTGTGTTGAGGGCTCCAGAACTGGACGCAATACTCCAGGTGGGGTCTCACCAGTGCCGAGTAGAGGGGTAAAATCACCTCTCTTGACCTGCTGGTCACACTCCTCTTGATACAACCCAGGATTTGGTTGGCCTTCTTGGCTGCGAGTGCACACAGATATAGCAGTGTGAAATGCTATGAGAAAAGCCAAAAAGACTCTCACATTAAACTCTTTCTACTTTTAGACTGATAACATCTCTTCACCCTGCTGCTATGCAGAATGGCAGATACTGAGGTCATATTGTGTGACAGGGCTTGAATGCTAGTCAGGAAGGAAAGCCAGGGGGTCATACTCAAAAAAACAAGAGGCAGAACAGAACAATGGCCATCTGTACACTTGATGAACACTGTCTACCCTGCTCACTAAATGATTTGGGAGTCCAGTGGAAAACACAATCCATGAAGTTGTCATTAAATACCACATCACAAACTATGTGCAAAACAAGCTAAATTAAGATGGCATGGGAAAACTGCTTTTCCCATTCTGCACTGCTTTTCCTTTAGTTGAGGGGTATGAGCTCAACATAAAATGTTCCCTGAAAACAATGTCTGAGCTTGTTTCTATGTCTATGTGTGGGGGTCTATATACTTTTCATTCTATATTTTCACTGCAAAATGTATGCATTGAAAACATCAGAGTTGCCAGTGAACAGTGACAGATTTTTAATGTTAAAAATTACCTGGCAAACTCAGTGCTATATTATTTTTTATCTGTTGCCGCTCCAAATAAAACCCACTGACTTTTTAATTTGGATCCAGTTCTCTCCATCACATCTGGCCTGGCACTGTGTTCATTACTGTGCTCCCCAGTATGAGAAAGATATGGACACAAAGATGAAAGGGAGTGGATTATTTATTACATAATAAGTAGCTGAGAGCTTGGATAGTTCAGCCTGGAGAAGGGGGTTCTTGTCGATAGGATGGAATGAAAATGAGGGAGCCAGACTTCTCTCAGTAATGTCCAGTGAGAGGACAAGATGCAACAGACACAATTAAAACACACATGAAATTCCATCGAAACACAAGAAAGCTATTTTTTATTGTGTGAGAGAGTGAGCACCAGAATAGCTTGAATAGGTATGTTGTGGACTTTCTATCCATGGAATTAGTCAACTGGACACAAACCTGGGCAACCTTTTCTAGCTGACTCTGCTTGAGCAGGGGGGGTTGGACAAGATGATCACATGATGTCCCTGCTAACACAAATGGTTCTCTAATTCTGTAAAATCATCATAATTTCCACTGTTTGAACTTTTGGGATCATTTATCACAATTCTTTTTAGAGTAAGACATATATAGTCCCTATGAACAGGGCCAAACCAGTCCTTGCTTTCTTATCACTGAACTCTGTTTTTGGTTTTCACAAATAAAAGATATTCTACAAACATTTATCAGTTTCCTGATAATAGTAAGTCAACATGGCACCAGAGTTACTGTAGCTAGCACTTTACAGCGACTGAAAAGTTCATGTCAGCTTCAGTGTTTTGCTTGAGGGGGACTGGAATTACAGTGCCATTCAAAAATGCAGTTACAGTTATTAAAACCATGTGTAAAGCCCAATCCAATGTACATTATATATAGCTATATTAATTATTTATATATTCATAACATTGCCAACGTGATGGAAAGCAGATACTAGAAATTATGTGCTGCTTTTTTTTTTTTTAGGGG
>VZTY01019010.1:40162-96439 GCA_013400935.1 Turnix velox
GAATGGAAGCCGAATCTTAAAATTTTTTTGTTGTTTTTTTTTTTTTTTTTTTGGGGAGGGGAAGGGAAACAGGCCACCTGCAACAGAATTACTTCATTCAGAAGGTAAGAAAAGTCAATAACCTAAGCCCCTCCCTGGATAAATTCTACCCTACTTGCCAGTCAGGATAACTGCTGAACTCCTCTCTGCTGGCACACAGACCAGAGAAATTTATCTACAGACCTACTCAGTTCTCCACAGAATACAAAACAAATTCACAAGCCCACCCACCCCACTCTCTATACTTTGCCCTCCTCCTCAGAAGACTCTAAGAGAAGAAACAAAATACAATTTATTTTAACCTTTGTTTTCAATTTTATTCAATATTACAGGTCATCTGACACGTTATTCTTTTTTCACAATTCTTTTTCAAGTAAATTTTTGGACTTCACTACAAATGGAGAATGACTCGTTACATGTCTGTACAGTTTATCAGTGCCACGATATATGGGCATGATCTGATATAGTGCTTCATGCTATATCCTGCCTGTTTGACAGGACTTTGTTTTTAAAAGCTGAGAGCATGGTCCCAAACACAACAGTGTGCCAAAAGGCCTGTGGTAGAGGAATTGATAAGTATTCCAAAGTTGAGCAGAATTCATTGGCAAGGCTTGTTTGCAAAGGCTTCTGAGTATAATATGGTAAGAAAAAGTAAATATCAGGTGGCCAAGAGCGCTTGCATAGCTGTGTTTTGTGCTATTACTCTAATTGAAACAAACAAATTTACATCTACCATACCTTTAGCTGAAGCACCAAGTCCATGCAGTATTTGCCAAGAGGGTTTATGTCATTCAAAATAAGTGCAATTATGATATCAATCCCATTTGATTCATGGGTGGCTATGCAAGTCTGCAAAGTAGAGAAGAGAAAGGAGTCAGGGTGAGGGGTGAGAGAGAGGGAAGGTGGGGGAAGAAGGGAAGGTTGAAGGAGGGAGAAAAAGTACCTACAAATCAGAAAATTTCCAAAAGGAAGGATCTTGCAACAGCAATGAATCTCCTAGGCAAAACCGTGTGTATTTCTTAATGTATTTCTAGTTAAAAGAATAGATTGCCTCTGTAATCTTGCCCACCACAGTTTTCTCATTGCTAATCCATGGTAAAAATTCTTAAATTTTATCCACTGTGACAACTTCCCTACAGTTCTCTTCAGATCAAATATAGCAGCATGTAACTACATTCATTATCTTTTTATACTGCCTCAGCACAGTTCTAAAGAGAAATCTATCAAAAGTCACAGCTGCAAGACTTAGAAAGACCACATCAAGCAATGCAACAGAAGATCAAAAACACGATCTTTAGACTTACCCATTTCACTACTATATCATAAGTAAAGTTGTCGTTAAGTAGTATAATAGGATAGTAAGTTAAGCTTATTGTCAGTTACATGAAATAAGGAAAATAAAAGTTAGCAACATAGATAAACACCTCCAACAGCAAAATGCAAGAAAATAAAGCAAAGTGCTTCCATAACTTTGTTTTACAAAGTGAGCTTTAAGCCATGGACCCACCGACTTATCTCACATTCTCACCAAAAAGCCAACAAACTCTACATGTAAGCAGATGTACTATAGGAAGAAACTGTATTGAATTCTATGATTCCACGAATTATGACTTAAAAGGAATGCTCAGGTCTCACAAAAGCATAAAACATGCTAAGCCTCACCAGACATTCATATATAGCCCTATGCACATGCAAGTTATTTAAGCCTTACCTGATTTTCATGGCATGGACCTTGGCAATATTCAGTCAAGCTTTCCAGAGTCTGATTCACAAGAGCCACATTCCTTTCATTGATGTAAAGACCCAGCAAGCCCAGTCCACCTGTTGTGCTTCCACAGATACAGTCCAAAAACTGAAGGGTCTCACAAACAAGGTTGTAATTTGTTTTATTGTTCTGATGTCTTAAAAAATTCTGGGGGATGAAAGGTACACATAAACACATAAAAAAACCAACAAAAAACCAAGAGGTTTAGCGGTCAAGTCAAACATAGTTCTTTTTCCTGAAAATATTAAAGGGAACAGTTGACCATGATCACTATTTCTTGAGTACAGAGGTACACTACACTGTAGAAAATATATTAAGCCTTGGTACAGCAGTATCTCCAGTAGAGAAAGAAGGTCTTAGGAGTGAACTTCATAAACATCTGCACTGGCCTTCAACATCTTATACACATCCTGCATATGCTCCCCATCCATTCTTTTTATAACAGCCTTGTGGAACAGCTTCTTGTGGAAGCTTCTTGGCCTACAGCTGAGCAGGTATGATGGCACGTTATGACTGCTCTTTGTGTCAGTGCAAAATGGTAGCTAAGTTCTAAGTACCCTCAACACTGCTCAAGTACTGCTGGACACAGCACTGTGGTACATTTCCAGAAGACTGATTTTTCAAAGGCTGCTGTGAGAATTGTAATTTCTACCAGAGGAACTGATATAAGGGTTACACATAGCATCTGAAAGCCTTCTATCATAGTATCTTTGGAAAAGAGCAGTAGCTAAGCTTCACCTAAAAATTTCCTGTGGTCTTAAGGTCTATGGCTAAGTGATCCACTATTCGAGCACAGAAATCATTCTAACAGGGATATTTAGATAACTCTCAGCTCCATGTGACTGTGCTGCAGTCCCCAGGCAATTCTGAGGACATAAGCATCAGCTCAAATAGAGCACGGAAATGGTTCTTGAGGAGGAGCCTTGGACCAAAAGAATACAATATTTTAGACTTCCCCATTTTGCAATAGGAGCCAGGCATAGGCACATTTTTCTTCCCTTATGCAGTTCCAGCTCCTGTAATATTTCTTTTCGAGCTCAAGTCAAAAACACTTTACCTGGAGCTCTCGGTTGTGGTTCTCACACAGAAGCTGAAGAAATCTCAGTATGGGCTGCATGATTGCAATGGCTGGGCTCATGATTGCTTCTTCTGTGGACTTCTCTTCTGCACTTGTAGCATCTGTTCCTGAGCCCATAAGATCTATTTCTGGGTCCATTTCTCTCCTATACACAGAGTAAGCCTTGGATGTTGCTGAAGATGCTTCTGTTAACTGTCCCTTCATACCCTCTTTCAGATGCAGGGTTGAATCCTTTACTGAAAAGAAGATAATATTCCCTTCATTTTTAAAACTCTTTCTCCTCATTTGATTAAACAATAAGAAAACAATAATAACGAATGCAACTTTTTCTTTGTTGGTGTCTAACTTTTCAAAGACCTCTAGGCAACTTACACAGAATATCAAAGCAACATTCATGCAGGGATAGCATGTTCTGAACAAACCACAAACCAGAGTGAAACAAAACATTAAAATAAGAAGCCCTACTATTTCTCTCCCATATACAATAAACGATGAGAACAATGGAAGGACCACAGGGTGGGAAATCAATTCCTTTGCTTGCTCTTGTGAAACAGGCCCATTAGCAGCAGCCTCTACTGCTTCTCTGAAAATGTGGTGCCATGTCTTCTACTGGCGTAAACTGGCGTAACTTAACAGATCTCATCAAAGCTAACTTGTTAGAAACAGTTTAAGAAGTGGCCTATAATTTAGAGAAAAAACATGCAAAAGGGACAAATTAGCAATGATTAATATTAAAGCTTATTATAGAATCATAGAATAGTTTGGGTTGGAAGGGACCTTAAAGATCATCGAGTTCCAACCCCCCTGCCATAGGCAGGGACACCTCCCACTAGACCAGGCTGCCCAGTGCCCTGTCCAGCCTAGTCTTGAACACCTCCAGAGAGGGGGCATCCACAACCTCCCTGGGCAACCTGTTCCAGTATTTCACCACCCTCACTGTAAAGAATTTCTTTCTTATGTCTAGTCTAAATCTATCCCCCTCTAATTTATATCCATTGTTTCTAGTCCTCCCATCCGATATTATGTTAAAAATTCCTTCCCCTGCCTTTCTGTAGGACCCCCTCAGGTACTGATAAGTTACTATGAGGTCCCCTCTGAGCCTTCTCTTCTCCAGGCTGAACAACCCCAACTCCTTCAGCCTGTCCTCATAGGGCAGTTGCTCCAACCCTTTGATCATCTTCGTGGCCCTTCTCTGGACCCTCTCCAATAGCTCAATGTCCTTCCTGTGTTGAGGGCTCCAGAACTGGACGCAATACTCCAGGTGGGGTCTCACCAGTGCCGAGTAGAGGGGTAAAATCACCTCTCTTGACCTGCTGGTCACACTCCTCTTGATGCAACCCAGGATTTGGTTGGCCTTCTTGGCTGCGAGTGCACACTGCTGGCTCATGTTGAGTTTGTCATCAACTGACACACCCAAGTCTTTCTCTACGGAGCTGCACTCAAGCCACTCTCCACCCAGCCTGTATCTGTGCATGGGATTGCTTCGACCCAGGTGCAGGACCTTGCACTTGGCCTTGTTGAACTTCATGAGGTTGGCTTGGGCCCACCTCTCAAGCCTGTCAAGGTCCCTCTGGATGGCATCCCTTCCTTCAGGTGTATCAACTGCACCACACAGCTTGGTGTCATCTGCAAACTTGCTGAGGGTGCACTCGATCCCACTGTCCATATCTCCTACGAAGATGTTAAATAGCACTGGTCCCAGTACTGATCCTTGGGGAACACCACTCGTCACTACAATGAGGTGCAGTGCATGCACTTTCCACTTTTACATGGGTGCCTCCTTACCTCTCTTTTTGGGAACAGACATGGTTAGGTCACTGTCATCATCTTTCTTTTTGCTCCCCAGATCAATAGTGCTCACTGTCACCGTTGATCGTATCTCCTGTTGAGCAGCTTTCATGCGGTCATACAGGACTTTAAAGAATTTTTCTGACTTTTTTTGCTCCTTCAGCTGTTGGTAACTCGAATACTGCAAAAAAAAAACAAACCTTCAAATATCAGTCTTGTAAGGAGGAAGAAATAGAAAAACATGCTCAGAGGGGACCTCATAGTAACTTATCAGTACCTGAGGGGGTCCTACAGAAAGGCAGGGGAAGGAATTTTTAACATAATATCAGATGGGAGGACTAGAAACAATGGATATAAATTAGAGGGGGATAGATTTAGACTAGACATAAGAAAGAAATTCTTTACAGTGAGGATGGTGAAACACTGGAACAGGTTGCCCAGGGAGGTTGTGGATGCCCCCTCTCTGGAGACTAGGCTGGACAGGGCACTGAGCAGCCTGGTCTAGTGGGAGGTGTCCCTGCCTATGGCAGGGGGGTTGGAACTCGATGATCTTTAAGGTCCCTTCCAACCCAAACTATTCTATGATTCTATGATTCTATGATTCTATGCTATTTTTCAGAAAACAAATGATGAGTAATTACTTCACTTGCAGAGAACAAATGACCAGCTCTTTCACAAAGAAGGCTGGTAACAAAGACTGATGATAACATTTGCAAATTTAGATAAAATGGTGAAAGTTGTTATTTGCCATCTTTGAAATGCCACAACATTACACCTGAAGTTAAATCACTTTGTTACACTCTCATTTCTCCAGATGTACTGGAGCTATAATATTGGATCTAAAAATAATAGTGCAAAGTAACTGCTAATATGGAACAACAAGAGGAGCATGCAACATCCAACGTGTAATATTATAGCTTAGATTATTTACATTATTTGTAATTCGCACAGAATTGGAATTAACATTTTAGTTTATGAAGTCCACTTCCTCAGTATTACTGTCAAGCAGCCTGAGAATCACTTTTAACACTTAATGAATTCTGTCTTAAAGTAAAAGGCTTTTAGAGCCCCTAAGAATTCATTTTAGAAAGCTGAAAACAAAATCTCACTTCTGGAACACACTCTAAGGGTCACAGATGGCATTATTTGGCTAAAGTTGGGTAAGAGAGATATCAATCACAAAACCCAGAGTCTGTAGTTTAAAGTAGTTATTTGCTATGGAATAGGATATTGGTCTTCTCAATTGTGCAGTTCTTCTCTCTTCTGAGATTATGATAAATGTCCCTAAATGTTTACAGAAAACAGTTCGGGGGGTTTTTTTCTGTTATAAACTTGAAAGTATTGTAGTTTTTTTATTTTACAAAGAGACTTGAAATAACTGGACATAATGCTCATTATGACAAAGACTAGATTAAAAGAAACACTTTGCTACAGCGAGGACCAGCTGAAAACTGTTTTCTTCCTTTGAAGAGACAACATTATAATATATTCCATGCTAACAAGACATATTTAACTTTAGATTATAGGAAGACATATTATAGTGATAATACTTTTCACTAAACACATAGCAAGAAGGTTGTTCTTATTTGTCTCTAAAGTATGTGTAAATGAAAATAAATATGTGAAAAAGTAAATTAATTAAGTACCTGTGTTTGTGTATTTCCACCTTCAAGCAATGCAATACCAAGCAAAATACCTTCTGAGAAAATTCTGTCATTTTTGGTGTTTACTATAACATCTATGACCAGTTCTGATGCTCCCTCTTTATCCAGAAGGCACTGAATATCAAACATGGTTACGCCAGACTTATCCCAGTCTTGTCCTGAAAATCCACCTGCAGATTAGACAAATGCATATTATTCATCATGTTTGTTTCCCCTATGCATATGAAAACAAATTTATTAGCAAGATGCACACAATAACTTCATAATAAATTGAATTTTGAAATTCTCTTTCAGGCAAAGTTCCCCTTGACACAAAACAAGACTTTTGTGTGAAACTGGCTCCATGAATTATTGCTCTGTCATGATATTCTGACAATAAATGAAGTTGGAAATGACGCCAATTTGTCCATTGAATGCCTTTTTTAATTCCATGGCTTCATATGCTCAACTGTATGGTCACTGCTCTGAGACTGCTTTTAAACTTCCTTTTCAGTCTCAGGCTTAATCTTACAAAGACTGGGTACTGGTAAATCCACTCTGGTTATGGGTATGACCTTTTAGCTAAAAGCTTTTGCTAGTGTAACTCCTTGACCACTACCATAATGATGGCACTCTTTAAGAATGGAGACTTGGTTAATCCAAATCTGAGGTGTGGTTTGAAGGAATTTTCTTGATTTGTATCAGCTCATTCAATCAACCATGTTTTATTACCTCAGATTATCAGTTTTCCTGACAGACTTACTTTTATACAGGTGTAACTGCATCTACTTCATTAGTAAAAATACAGTATTGCCTTGATAAAACTGATTGAAATGGTTGAGACTTTATTTATGAAGAAGTCATACAAACACACATACACACTGCATTTTTAGAGAGATAACTAGAACAACAGTAAACATTTACTATCCTCCTTGTTAGGGAGCAAAATTTGGTGTATTAAGACTGTGAAAATTTCATGTCTACACTGAAACAGCCCAGGAGGTTGGGTAACATTTGGGAATCCCCACAATGCTGGGCATGCCTTCAATACATAATGGAAATGCAATGGCAAGTACTTTGTCCTAGCTTTATAATTAACTTCTTCCTTGTTTCCAATATATTATTTTTCGTTTTCTTAGAAACCATCCTGCAGTAACTTCCAATGGCTTCTATAACAGAATCATACAAAAAAATTAGGCTATAAGACTCCTGCAGAGGCCATCTACTCAAACTTTCTGCACACAGCAGTTAGAGCAGGTTTATTGTAAGTCCTCTCTCGTTGTACCAAGAAGTGAGACATTCTGCAGCTTATCAGGGAAATCTGTTCTGTCATCTAAACAGTATGTTTTTTATAAGCTTTTTCTTACATCATTTACTTTTCACATATCAATAAAGGATCTGGACTTCTGCTTCCAGATGAGTCCCATGTTATCATTGTTAGTTATCCATAAGTAAAGTACTGAAAATTAGTCTGGCCCAGCTGGTCTTGAATGAACAACAGGAAAACCCCTTAAATTAAAAAAAACTGGACAATTTCAAAACCAAAAGAAAATTCAGACTTGTATTTCCTTTTTATCAGGCTTTTTCCCAGGCTGTGCATGGCACTGGGCAGCCTGATCTAGTAGGAGGTGTCCCTGCCTATGGCAGGGGGGTTGGAACTTGATGATCTTTAAGGTCCCTTCCAACCCAAACTATTCTATGATTCTATGATTCTATAAATGTTTTGTGCCAACATTTTTGTTAAAATATTTTCTCCTCTGCTGAATTTCTGGATGTGGATTTACTGGGAAATTAAAATGGTGCTATCATTTGGAAAGGAATGGAAAGATTTGTTGGCCAGCATTGGGAAGGTCCATAATTCAGTACTGCCAAATACACACCAGTCATCTGAGACTAATACATGCAACCTCAAAATAGGAAAAGTCCAATACTACCTCTCTTCTAACTTGTTGCAGTATGTGTCTGATTTATTTACCAAAAAACAAAAAATCCCTGTAACTCTTTCAACGTGCCTATTAGGAGAAAATGGTGCTGCTAATTTTGTTCTCTTTCAATAATCTGTGTTGATTTACCTCCCACTTGTGTAGTTTTGCTATAGCTGGCAGACAGAGGCCCATTCATACCACTTCCATATTCCCCTTTAAAGTAGCGATGTAGGAGTATTTTCCTTAAATTGTTGCCCTTTAAAAGAAAGATAAAAATAGAAGAAATTAGAGTTGTGGTCAATTTCCATTGTTTGAAAAGCAGGCTGTTTATCAGGGATACATAATTTACTAGCTCTTTCTGTTAAAATTAGAAAACACACAAATAGTAAAAGTTTTTCAGAAAATAAACATCTCATTGTCTCATCTAACAAAGCTCATGGGAAGAATACTCAAGTAATGCTGCATAAATTTTCTCAGAAGTTTCTTTTAAAGTTATTGATTATAAATAAAATACATCCAACCTAATTATTATTGTCTACATGTAAGATGTGTGTGTTGAAAGAAGGTACACAATGAGTCAATACTCCAAAGTCAGTGTGTCTATGCCACTGAAGTAATTTCTTCCTATTTTCTGCAGTTCCTTCCCATCACTCCCTTTTCTCTGATCTCACATAATCCAGTTGATCATCTGAAAGAAGCCACATCAAATGAAATATTAAAACAGAGATATGACATTTGATGGAACAGTTTAAAATGTATTGTCTGCATCTCCTTGTTCCTTTACTTCCAAAACCACAACCAATCAAAATTTGCAGGCAGCTAAATGAAGATCTTCCATTTTATTTTGCTTATGTTATGCAACATAAGATGTTGAATTAAGAGTTGGGGGTACCAACTACTTAGCATTTTTATTTTGCATTCGGTCTCCTGGAAACACCTGCAGTCAACAATCAGCTTTACAGAGGCAGAAGGTGACACAAAACTTTAGGTGTTTGTACAACCTAAGATTTTATCAAGAAACAGTTTGGGAAGGTCTTCATCCATGGAGACATTCCAAGCCCATCTGGTCACATTCCTGTGATGTCTGCTCTAGGTGAACCTGCTCTAGCAGGGAGTTTGGACTAGAAGATCTCCAGAGGTCCCTTCCAACCCCTACCAATCTCTGTGACAGCCATAGAAGGGGAAAATCATTCATTCAAACAGCTTGGTAGCAAAACGAGACAATTTCTTCCTTACTTTCCTCACCTTTTGGTTCTAATGAACAGCAGTTCTTAAAAATATGTGCACAAGAAGCATTCCCAGTACTCACCACAACACCAGTGCCTGCACATTAGTGCAGCAGTCAACTTTTCAATCAAAACATCTCTGTGGCTACCCCCACACAGCAAACAGTGAGGAAACAAGTCCCAGACACACCTCAGGACACACATCTTGCACTCCCAATTCTCTGTAAAATTTACACTATTCCCAAGAGCAGCAACACACCACAGTAGGACTTCACTGCTTCATGTACATTAAGGACAATAGGGCTTCAGCATCTCCAACAAGTGCCAGAATGCAGTTTTCTATATGACTAGTCTGACAACAGAAACCAGCCATTCTTTCCTAGTTTTTGTACTTTCATGTTAGAAATGCTCTATACAGAGTTCCTGCAAACAGCAAAGTACAAGACCTATAGTAAAATATCAGAAGGTATGAATACATTGGTTGCAAGAAAACTAAAAAGCATCATGTACACATGGACAGGAATTTATTAGGTGGATTTCCCAGATGAGCTTAAGTCAATGTGTACTGCACTAGAGAAAGACAAAGAACTAGAAGTCTCTGAGGACCTCACACATAGACAGATTCTTTCCCAGTCTCATCTGTGATGGGATTTAACTCTGATGGCATTGGCAAGGTATGCTAAAAAAGCCTATGAGAAATTTCAAGATGGGTAAGAGTACCACGTTCTACTGCTCAATGTTGTGTCTCTAGCTGTGATCAAACTTCTGTCTCAGAGGAAAGTTAACCTCTTATCACATTTCTTTCTAAGACAAAGACATTACTGAAAAGAAGATAGTTCCCATCAGAACCAATAAACACAGACCAAGAAAGAGAATAAAGTTCCCTTTCAAACTCTCTCAAGCACATATGTCACAGAATCATAAAATCATATCACACAAATAGGGTCACAGAGTGGAAACTGTTCCTAACTACAGACTAGGAGCTCATCCAGAACGGGCACTGCATTGAGACAAGATCTTTTAATCAGAAAGGCTGGCATTTGCCATACCACTTGATTAACCACTCAGCTTGAGGCAACATCCTCAACCAGCAATCTATGCAGTCTGCTGATGACTAACATTGCTATGGCAAATTACATTAAGAGTCACAGTGCAGTCATGGGAAGAAATAGCAAGAACCATCTATATATAGTTAAGAATAATAGTCGTGGTCACGAGCTTTATTGTGAAATCAAAACAGCCTTTATTTTATTAGAAAGCACACTTGAGACCATCAAATAGCATTTCTCTAATAAACTGAATATTCCAGCACCAGGGTCTTATTTTCTTGTAAGTGAGCACCTGCTGGCACATTTCAGATCTTCTCCCTGCCATGTTACCTTCAAAGACATCAGGAGAAGCAGGGATTTGAAGATGTTTCTCCAGATGGCTACAGAATGGAGAATTCTGTTCCATCCATATCAAAACCAAGGCATGGACATCACAGAATCACAGAATATCAGGGATTGGAAGGAACCTCAAGAAATCATCTAGTCCAGTCCTCCTGCCAGAGCAGGAACACCCAGACCAGGTCACACAGGAACATGTCCAGGCAGGTTTTGAATGTCTCCAGAGAAGAAGACTCCACAACCTCTGGGCAGCCTGTGCCACTGATCTCTCACCCTCACTCTGAAAAAGTTTCCTTGTATTTCTGTGGAACCTCCTGTGTTCCATCTTACGCTCATTGCCTCTTGTCCTATTACTGGAGGTTGCTGAAAAGAGCCTGGCTCTATTCTCCTGACTCTCACCCTTTACATATTTATAAACATCAATGAGGTCACCCCTCTGTCTCCTCTTCTCCAAGCTAGAGATCCAGCACCCACAGCCGTTACTCATAAGGGAGATGCTCCAATTCCTTCATCATCTTCATGGCTCTGCACTTGACTCTCTCAACCAGTTCCCTGTCCTTCNGGGAGAACCTCACTCGACCTACTGACTATGCCCCTTCAAATACACCCCAGGATGCCATTGGCCTTTTTAGCCACAAGGGCACATTGCTGGCTCATGATCATCCTTCTGTCCAACAGGATCCCCAGGTCCTTTTCCCCTGAACTGCTCTCTAACAGCTCAGTCCCCAACTTATACTGATACATGGGGTTGTTCTTGCCCATATGTAGGATCCTGCACTTGCCCTTGTTATATTTTGGGACTTCTTGTCCCAAAGAAAAAAATCTCAATTATTTTATCTCTCTCTCACTCCCTCTCCCAGTCTCCAACATATCCAGAAAGCACAGTTCTGATAAGTTAAAGTTTCAGAAGGACATAATGGTTGAAAAGCAGCAATGTAATAGAAACCCTTCTTTGCCTGACAGCTGTACCAAAATCACACCCTCAGAGTGAACCCACATATTTGCAAGGTAAGGATCTTTATCCCCTTTGTAATGACTTGTGCAGCCACACAACTTTCCCAAGTCTTATGAAAATTAGGTGCCACTACAAAAAGCAGTACTCAACAATATGAACTGGAGTTGAGAAATGCAAAAATGTTCTTACAATGTACCATCTCCCATGCATAACCCTGAAAGGTATCATGGTAGAAAATGCTGGAAAGGTACCCTGCTTCAAGAAAAACTGCCCCTCCTGCTAACGTAGATGCCTGGGTTTGCTTTTATGGGAATGACAAAAAGCAGAGTCAAGAGCAGCCCAATCATATGGATGAGACAAACTGCTGCCAGGGCAAGCGAGACAGCCGAGTCATTGATGTCCTTGTAAATGGTTTCCTAACTTAGTACAGCCACAAAACTAATACTGCCCAAAAGCAAATGATCACAGAGGCAGCATGAATAAGCAGTTTTCAATAACTATTACTGACATTCACATTACTGAGGCAGAGGTCGAAAAAATAGCATGGCAATATCTAACCTTGACTAGGTTTCTACATGTGACAGAAATTTTCCTCTGTTGCCTACAACATGCTTTCTTTTATATCTCTTATTAGGGTATGGAAGTGGCATGTAAACACCACTCAAATGACTGCAATCATTCTATAATGGCTAGAACATTGTATAGCTTTGAAAAAAAACCATAATGAAACATAACAGTCTCATTGTTACCCATGAATAACACTGTATTGTCTCTGACAAAAGCTAGGATAAAGACTGAGGACACACGAAAGCAACAACTGGTTGTTGTTGTCAACATTTTCAATAGCTGGGAATTGACAGACAAAAGTTTCCAATGGGGAAAATTTATTCCAATAGGAAGATGTAGACACAAACAAATTACGTTTTCTCAGCCTACATTTCATTCTACTTGTTGGTCTTTAAACTTGATTTAAATGCCTTAATACTCGCTTTCCTTATCCAAGCCTGCAAAAGTCTGATTCCACATAAGGATGAGGTCTTATGCACAGAGAAGCAACGGCTGAGAGAGATATGGAATCACAGAATAGTTTGGGTTGGAAAGGACCTTAAAGATCACCTAGTTCCAGACCCTTTGCCATTGGCAGGGACATCTCCCACTAGACCAGATTGCTCAGTGCCTTGTCCAGCCTGGCCTTAACCACCTCCAGGGAGGGGGCATCCACAACCTCTCTGGGTGACCTGTTCCAGCGTCTTACCACCATTACTGTAAAGCATTCCTTTCTTATTTCCAGCCTGAATCTCCTGTCTTCCAAACTGCATCCATTATTTCTCATCTTGCCATCACATATCCTATTAAAAAGTCCTACCCCTGACTTTCTGTACCCCCCTTCAAGTCTTGATAAGCTACTCTGAGGTGTCCCCTGAGCCTTTTCTTCTCTAGACTGAACAGCCCCAACTCTTTCAGTCCTCATGAACATCTGCACCATCTTACTGTTTAATACTGTCAAAGTTTTTGTCCTGTCCTACACAATTTTGGGACTGGAACAATAGTGGCACCATTCAGAACACTGAACTAGATGATCTGGTGAATTCTTCTGGTCTTTACCCTACATTAAAATAATGAAGTGGAAATGCTCAGCTTATTAGGACAGCCACATCCCACAGATATTTCTATGATACAATGAATGACTTAAAAAATATATTTCAGTACAAATCCAGGAGGATGCATGAAAATTAGGCATGTTATATCTTCAGATTTTAATAACCTGTAGCCAAATATGTAATTTCTGGTCCACTGATCCAGGTTTTCAGAAAGTTTAGGACTTTTTTTTCCCAGAAATCTAACGGACAATGATACTCTTCAAAAAGTACACAAGAGTACTTTTTAGACTTTTTACTGATCAAACCTATTGCATTGAGTTTGAGATGAGTTATGTGACAAAGGAATGGCTGATTTTGACCTTCATTATCACAAAATTAAAGGGAGCTAGTACAGAATCATAGAATAGCTTGTGTTGGAAGGGACCTCATCTAGTTCCAGCCCCCCTGCCATAGGCAGGGCAGCTATAATACTGGCATCATGCTGTAATAACTGCATCAATATTTGTTTAAGAAAAATGGACCTGGTCACACTTTTGAAGGTTATCTTCTGGTTTTGCTAATAAGGAAAATACCACTCTAGTAAAGTTCTATAAACTAGGGGTGTAACACAATTCTGTAAACTTACATTTTTTATTAAGTAGCTCCACAAGTTAATAGCCTAATAGCTATGTGACTGACAGAATTCAACATGCAATTTAAAGTAAGAAATCATAAATGAGTGCATGGGCTTCTAATGGGCAACGTCATGGAGTTGTTACTGTCCATCTCTTTATTTTTTTCACATCAAAATGGAAGAACACAGAAAATAATTACTAATAATTTTTAGAAAGAACACAAGAAGGCCAACCAAATCCTGGGTTGCATCAAGAGGAGTGTGACCAGCAGGTCAAGAGAGGTGATTTTACCCCTCTACTCGGCACTGGTGAGACCACACCTGGAGTATTGTGTCCAGTTCTGGAGCCCTCAACACAGGAAGGACATTGAGCTGTTGGAGAGGGTCCAGAGAAGGGCCACGAAGATGATCAAAGTGTTGGAGCAACTGCCCTATGAGGACAGGCTGAAGGAGTTGGGGTTGTTCAGCCTGGAGAAGAGAAGGCTCAGAGGGGACCTCATAGTAACTTCTCAGTACCTGAGGGGGTCCTATAGAAAGGCAGGGGAAGGAATTTTTAGCAAAATATCGGATGGGAGGACTAGAAACAATGGATATAAATTGGAGGGGGATAGATTTAGACTAGACATAAGGAAGAAATTCTTTACAGTGAGGGGGGTGAAATACTGGAACAGGTTGCCCAGGGAGGTTGTGGATGCCCCCTCTCTGGAGGTGTTCAAGACTAGGCTGGACAGGGCACTGGGCAGCCTGGTCTAGTGGGAGGTGTCCCTGCCTATGGCAGGGGGGTTGGAGCTCGATGATCTTTAAGGTCCCTTCCAACCCAAACTATTCTATGATTCTAAGAAGAGAAGGCAATGAGATCAAGTCACCAATTACGATTTAGGCATCACTTATAAAACTGACTAGAAGCAAACAATATGAGTTGCTTTATGCCCAAATGTCTGCATGTCTAGTTATAGACATAATAAGAATAAAACGCAGAACACCAAATAATGGGGGGAACTTCATTCAAGGAGGCCATGACTCTGAGGAAAAATGCAAGCTCTTGGAGAAAAATCAGTTGAATGATAACTCCCCAAATCACACATTCCTGTAAAAAACAACAAGCTATTATATAGGCTTCATAAGATTATCTTACTTCTCCACATGCAGAGGCACATCACTGTAGGAATACTGCATTACATTTTGGCATACATATGTGAATTAAGACAAATTATGTTGACAAATTGGATTAGGTTTGGAGAAGCTCTATGAGAGTGATTATAAAATATGCCTCCTCATTAGAAATGCAAGGCTTTTAATGTATAGAGCTTATCATTCTAATCATGACCTACATGGACTCTGAGTATCTACAGGAAAAAAAACAGATAATGGAAGACTTGGGTCTGCAATAGAAAGATGTAAGATACTCTAGTGAGAAGCTGAAGACAGAGGAATTCAGCTAGAAAAGAGGCAGAGGTAGGTGGGTTATTAAATTTGTGGTTTATGAATTTTATTTTTATTTTATATAACAGTAATGGCATTTAGTTACTTGAACTACTTAAGAGGAGGTGTGATAGTCTCTACTGCTGGCAGTTACTAAATCACGACTACGTGGCTTCTAAGAAACTATTTGAAGATTTTGTGGTCTACATTAGGAGAACAAGCTGGGTGACAAAAATATGTCATCTCACATAATCTATGAAAACATCATACCAGCTTTTCCTGTAGTAAATATAGATGAGGTCAAGAAGCCTGGCTTTCTATGAAGGCTGTTTAAAAAGCACCCACACACTTCTTCTCATAATTTATAAAAGAAATGTTTATTTTGCTTGCTCTGAGTGTCTCCTTCAGGATGATTTTTTTGTTGGTTTTTAGAGAATCATTGAATGGTTTGGGTTGGAAGGGACCTCAAAGATCAGCTAGTTCCAAAACCCTTGCCATGGGCAAGGACACCTCCTACCTGACGAAGTTGCTCAGTGTCTCATGCAGCCTGGCCTTAAATACCCCTAGGGAGGGGGCATCCACAACCTCTCTGGGCAACCTCTTCCAGTGTCTCACCACCCTCACAGGAAAGAGTTTCATCCTTATCTCCAGCCTGAATCTCCCCTCTTCCAATTTACATCCATTAATCCTAATCCTGCCACCACATATTCTATTAAACAGTCCTACCCCTGCCTTTCTCTAGGCACCTTTCAGGTATTGATAAGCTACTATGATATTGATAAGCTACTAATTTCATACTATTTTGTTCCCTTGGAGATAATACATGGGAGGAGAAGTAGTTTCATGCAAGTGGCTGCTGTGAAGATAACACGCATGGAAAATTTATAACATTTCAAATCAAGATTCAGCTTGTTTTGGAACCGTAACAATGGCAGACCATCATCTCACTTTCAAAATGGAGGCACATAGTTACCACAGGCAGTGCTGCACAAGCACAAGCTGGGAAGAGAGCCCCAGATTCTTGAATCCTATTATGTTCACAAAATGGAAAATTTCCATCTCCTCAATCTCCAGAGGATTCATGAGTTGAGGGATGCTGTTTGTTTTGGGGGATTGGCTGACTGTTTATTTTACATAGAGTAAGCTTTTTCCTTGTTTTGGTCTTTTTGCAATAAGATGTTTTCACAGAAAACTGATAGTTGAAACCAACACATTTTGCCAATAACATATGATACCAAATAGCTGAGCTATTTGCACACTATAGCATTTCATCATCTCAGGGTGAAGCACTTTTAAATACGAAGTTGGGTGCAGCTAGTGTCCAGCCCTGCTTCCACAAAAATCAATGGGAGATTTGCCAGCAATTTCAGTAGGAGAAGGAATAGACACACCCTTTGCCTGGCAAAATTTTTTATACAACCCTAAAATAACCCCAAAACATCTTCTAGACTTCATGACACCTTTCTCCTAGGAGAGAAGAACTGTTGACCCACTCCTGTCATCTGTCTCTCATTAGGTAGAGACACACCTCATTTAAAAGGTGCCATTGTCCAATCCTACACAAATCTGGAATTAATCCCTCTTACCTTAACACAAATTGCCTACATCACAAATGGTAACTGATAAATCCAAGGTTTTAAGTACCACAGATTCATTAACAGGTTTGGTAAAATAAATATTAAAAAAAAAAAACTAAGCACAATTGTTCTCTAAATCCAGACCACAATGGTTTAAAAAATTAGTTAATTTTTATCAGCAGTTTTAAAATTCTTTCCTTTGTAATTTCAGGTTTTTGCCTGTCTTAATTTTGCACTATGAAGAAACTCAGGAAAGTGTCATATTAAAAAACAGATTTTTCTTTTTTTTTTTCCCTAATTTTCTTGGCAGCAACTCTAAAAAGTGCCTCCACTATGAATAGAGAAGGAGACAAAAACTGCCTGGATTGGTGAAAAACTTGGCACTGGGCACCCACACTTAGATTAAGAAAAAAAATATTACAGTTTGATTTTGTGTATTATAAAATTTTACTGTTGACACAGACAAATATTACCAGCTGTCAAATACACAGATATTTTTTTGCCAAATATAAGATCTCTACGTATGTATATATGAATAGGAGTAATGGATGTAAATTGGAAAAGAGAACATTCAGGATGGAGATAAGAAAGATATTCCTTACTGTGAGGGTGGTGAGACACTGGAACAGGTTGCCCAGAGAAGTTGTGGATGCCTCCTCCCTGGAGGTGTTTAAGGCTAGGCTGGACAAGGCACTGAGCAACCTGATCTAGTGGAAAGTGTCCCTACCCATGGCAGTGGGGTTGTACTAGAGGATCTTTAAGGTCCTTTCCAACCCAAACTGTTCTATGATTCTATGCATACATATATATATTTGTAAATATATAAGCAGATCTGAAAAGCATGATTTAAAAAACCTAGAATTATCTAACTCTTATGCTGCTGGGGGTAAACTCTCAAAGTGATGCACTGGGAGTTATGCACACAAATCCTATTATTTGTTAACAGGATTTTTGTGAGGAACTCCCCGTGCTCTGCAAGGAAAAATCAGCCCTAAGTGTTCTAACATAAATATTTACAAAACCAGGCATTTAATTTCCAGATGCATACTCATGAGCCCCACGCTTTGATGTTTTAAGAGCAGTCTGGAACAGGTATCTAGGGAAAAATAATGGAGGTGGTTAAATAGTATTTTCATTACATTATTCTGTTGCACTTTGTTGCGATCACGTTGAAGTTCACTGCCCAAGCATAATAGACACCCGATTCAGTAGATAAGTAAGCAGATGCACTGCATGTCCTATTTTGAATTAGATAGGCTAGGATCTTCACTTGTTGGACCAGAATTATCAAAATGGCTCAGGAGACACTTTTGTATTTCAGTTTTCACCTCCTTTTTAGCCACCACCAGCTTTGCTGATTTCTTGACTTGTCTTCTCCTTGTCTGCTAGTAAAGATTGATGAAAACACTTCAGAAATTGGATTTTTTTCCTAAGGTATTCCAGAAACCCATGTTGCAGCTTACATTTGAAGGATCTATGTATTTTCTAAACCAGGTTATCAGCATTATTTTGCAATTCAGGTTGCCAGGCTTCTGGAACAGCTTGTGGTGGTGGAGGCCCCATCCATGGAGACATTCAAGATCAGGCTTGATGAGACCCTGAGCAACCTGATCTAGCGCAGGATGTCCATGATCACTGCACAGAAGGTTGGACAAGATGGTCTTTAAAGATTCCTTCCAATTCAACATATTTTATGATCCTATGTAAATTATTCAATGGATATAACATGAGTATTGAGTTGTATCAATACCAAATGAGAACTTAATGGGTTTTACCAGGAAAATGACACTAAAATGTGATCTGTGACACTTTCTCCAATATATACAAATATTCCCAGGTAATATCAAGTACTGAGCTTAAAACTATTCTGTATGTCTTTTAAAAATATTAAGGTCATCAATGAGTGAGCAGGCTAAGCACCTATCCAGGGTCAGTCAGGGTATATCCCAGCTTTTATCTGCTAATCCACAAAACCACAGTGAAGTGACTTGGTGTTGGAGTTCGTCTTTCCTGGAATACCTGAATTTTTTATAACAAAGTGTCTCTTCCAAATGACAGACACATAATCTGATTTTTAAAGGTATGTTTCACCCAGAAACCCTCCCTGTTTTCAAAGCAGTTTTCAATTTTCCCTTTTAAATTTGAGACTGATATTAGCTTTCTACTCTTGGAGTCTAAGATTTCAGCAGTTCAAACAAATAAACCTAATAATGTCCTTTGAATTCTGACTTTGGGTAGCACTGCAGCATAAGCTTCATAAAATGTTTCTATTAACCAAAGTCGCTGAATGAAAATGAAACATTATTAGCAGAGTAACATTTTGTTTTTAATAACTTTTGGAAGTATATTAGCTGTCAGGTGAGAGCTCAAAAGCTTCTTAGCTGTCATTTTAGGAGCAACTGCAATTTCTAAATGCTGTTTCACAAGATCGGGAAAAAGTTCTAACTTGAAAAGAAAAAAAAAACAACCACAAATTCAGGCAACTCTAAAATTGATTGGAAAAATGACCAAAATTTGCTTGAAATTTCTTCAGCTGGTCAAAGTTAGAGACAAGAGGAAGACGAAGACAACATGTTTTCCTGAGGCTGTCTTAGCTTTTCACATTCCCACTATTAAAATACAACTTTTACATAAAATTCAATACACAAGCTGCTTACCCACAACATAAAATTGCTGGTTTATATTTAATATTTGCTAAAATTGCTGGTTTATATGTCAGGGCCAATATCTGTGCAGTAGCTGTTTCATCATAAGATAAATTTGTAAGTATTTATTATGAAGCTGTTATAAGGCCAAAATTTCTTTTACTTCCAAAAAATAAATATATTATCACTGGAATGTTCCTGTATGCACAGCATGTAATGCCATACGTGCCTTTACAGCATAGATTGGTGGTAGAGACTGGAGAAAACCTGCTCTGGTAGTCCAATAACTAACAGTATTTTTTTCTACTGTGTTTGAAGACTACTGATATTCCCACTAATCGTATTTTTCTGATAAATACCATGCAACATCCCAATGTTAGGGCTCAATGGCTTTATGAAAACTATGATGGACTTCACTGTTCCAGTAACTGGAAATGAGCCTGTGTATGCATGCCAGCCAGTCAGTGCTTTTAATGAATACAAAATAAAACCCACCAACAGTCTTAGTAACTACATCATTCACAGCTCAGTCCGCTCCCACTATTAGTAAAATTCTGTCTTCTGAATGAAGCATTGATGCTGCATTTAGTTAATCAGCACCAAAACTTTGTTAAAAAGTTCAATAGGGTAGGAAATAGCATAGATGAAGATAGAACCCTAAGTCACATCAGTGGCAGAGTTTCATCTGAAGGTCAGTTTTTACTGCAGGTTACCATCTCCTTGAAGGTTCAGAGGAGTTCCACAAAAGATATGGAAAAACTGTGGCATTAGACATTGAGATTGCTCACATTGGAAAAGAGGTGAAAAGATGTGACAGTAGAACAGAAAAGTATGAAACATGAAGAAATGAGGAGGCCAGAAATTTCTGCTTCCTCTCCCACCCAAAGATGGGACCACCAAAGGAAAATTAAAATTAAGTGATAAAGAAATACTTGTTAACCAACATATAATTGGATGGTAGAACTTGTTAACATGGAAAGACGCCAGTGCTGAGTATTCAGCAAAGCTCAAAGAGGGCATTTCTATGGAAAACAACCAAAACAAGTTACAATGGCAAATGTTAAAACAACTACTATGGGAAAGAATACAAAATCTCATGCTTTAGGGGCCACAGATTTATGAACTTACTGTTAAAGATTATCCCAAGACTTCAAGAAGAATAGAAAACTTCAACTCTGCCTACAATGAGGACTATTAGACCTTCTGAAGCATCTGGTGATGGCCACACAGAGAGACAGCACACTTAATCCTCTGGTCTGATCCTCTTTGGCAATCCGCATGTGTTTAAAAGAGAACATGACATATAACAAGTCCTTTTGTATCGCATCCAAGATCAGTGCAGTGCAATGTAGAATCAAGAGAAAAATGGTTTTTACGAAATCTCTGATGAGGAGATATCCAGAGCAGAGCACTACAGTGACCCAAGATATCAGCTAGAACCCTACATTCAACAGGCAAAAAGCAAAACTGACACACAAGAGAGTACATTACCAGAATCTTAACATTAAAAGGTCTGCATTTCAGCTATCTGTATTCATCTCTGCTTAGCAAAATACTATGAGTTTATATAAGAATGATGGCAGTTAGAAACATTTCTTAGAGATGCTCTAGGCTCCCTTCCTCAGTGAGATGTTCTACTGGTGTTGAGTAGCTGTTACCTGCTCAGCCAGGTAACTACAAACTTCTTAGAATCATAGAATAGTTTGGGTTGGAAGGGACCTTAAAGATCATCTAGATCCAAGCCCCCTGCCATAGGCAGGGACACCTCCCACTACACCAGGTTGCTCAGTGCATCCAGCCTGTCTTTAAACACCTCCACAACCTCTCTGGGTAACCTGTTCAAGTGTTTCACTGCCTTTACTGTAAAGACTTTCTGTCTTATATCTAGTCTGAATCTACCCTCTTCCAATTCTTCTGCCTCCCAGAGATGACTTTTCTATTCTTGTGCTGGTAAATTGGGAAATAACTCATCCTCCTCTAAGACACTACAGAATGTCTTTGCATGGCTGAGACAGTCTTCTCAGTTCTGATGACAGCCTATGAACACCAGATCCTTCATATATTCCTAAATAACACTGCCAGAATGTCACCATTATTTAGTTCCTTTGATTAATTACAACTTTGAAATTACTTTGTTACATAAGTTGGTTTCCTATACATATTAAGTACCTTTCTACCTCCCTGCAAGTCCCCTTGCTGATGACACCTCTGTCTACACACTTAATGTCCTTCTTTGCCCCAGAATTCACTGTAAGTAGAAACAAGTATTAGTATTCTAGATGCAGCACCCACAGCTGCCAAGACTTGGCCCAAAGCTTGACAGATTTACTTAGTGCAGAAGAGATGCAGGAGAGGATCTGGATATTGTCAGTCCCACTTTGCTGTCTTTCATCTTTTTTCTTCCTTCTCATTCCCTCTTAATTTGCTTTTTTCCTCCCTGACCCCTGGCTGTACCAATGACACATTATAATACATGTGATATTTTATTTGTAGCTTCTCCCCCTCAGTAACTCTACTAGTCGTGTTTCCCTGTTAGCTAAAACAGCTCTGGAGAAGATTGGAATGGGGCAAACAAGCATTTGGGAGAGAAGCATCTGGTTAAAGCTGAGCCTTCCTCCTTCTTCACACTCAAATCATTAATCTGAACACCCAGAAGAAACACACCAGGGTGATTCATTTCAGCAAAAGCACTGGAACTGACAGAACAAACAAAGATCATGCAAAGCTATGCCAGAAAAAGAACAAGACAACTTAAGTAGGCAAGAAGTAGGCTGGCAGGAGAAGAAAGTTCCATGCATGGCATTAGGTTTTGAAGAGAATTTCCTCAGGCTTTGGTATATGCAGGTAAGTACCTCAGACATCAGCAAAAAAAAAATCATTATAGGTTAGAACAGCAATAAATCTTGAAAATGTAATTTGCAAATCAACAAGAATGTGGGGAAGGAAGGAGGATAATCTTCAGAATCTAGCCCTGGTGCTCCCTCCACTACCAAGAAGTCAAGGGAAACTGAGTACAGTGAGTGCCTGAGGCAAGGACCTAGATGAAATCATGCTACTGTAATTTTGATATCAGGATGATTCTTCGATGCTAGAAACTTCCATCTGGAATTTCACTGTTGCAAAGCACGTTACATACTCAGCACAAAACTTAGGTTTCATTTGAATTTTCATTTGAATTTAATTTGATTTGTCCCTGCCTGTGGCAGGGGGGTTGGAACTAGATGATCTTGAAGGTCTCTTCCGACCCAAATCATTCCATGATTCTATGTACGGGTCTGGGTAACAGATGAATTTAGAGTGGCAAAGGGTTTTTATGTTGCTTTCACTAGCAGAATGCAGAGGCTTAAATGGCTCATTAAATACAAAATTCTATTAAAAGAAAAAGAACTTGGAAACAATGTCCTTTAAAAAACACCTCATCTTTAATGCAGACTAAATTGAGTTAGTATCTGGGAATGCACATGCTCTGACCTGTGTGAAAAGGCAGCCTGGGGTACCGTGTACAGGCGAGACAGTTACCATGGAGACCTCACTGCTTTAGGTGTAGAAGCTAAACATTACAAACAACTTTGCAGCTTCAGGCTACTGGCCTAATAAACCCACTGCAAGATAACAATGAATTACGGGATAACCATTATGATCTGTTTCCTGACATGTGAATATAAGTGATGGAACATAAAGCAAAAGACAAAAGCAGGATTGAAAGGAAATGGCAAGATAATGTAGGACTCCACTTATCATCTACTCCTGAAAGATGTTATGGCACTTGGCATCACTGATGATAGCCAAGATAGGCAGTTTGTCACACAATGCTGTCTTCCTGCCTAAATAACTTTTTCTTAACCTCAATTAGGACTCCAAAATTGAGACAACAAAACACAGACAGGAGGTGACACAACCAGAATTAAAATAACTATAATACTGATTACAAAAAGCTCCTTCTCTTAAAGTTTCTCTATGATAGCACAAGTTAACCTGTAAATATCTAGCACAGAGTTTGTGCTATCACACATGTTGACTACATTGAAAGGCAGCTATTTCACATTAAATGTTATACTGTATTCCTCCAAAGATCACTTGGTCTATCTGGGAAATGCTAAATGTACCTGTTAGTAAGCTGTGTGCTGACTGAGTGCTGGACCAGTACGACTTCATGACTGCACACCCATCTCTAGGCTTAAACACCACTCCACCTGGCTGGCAGGCACTTTCAACTGAGAAATAAAATTTGCTTCATGCTACTATATCTAATAGTGGGAAAAGATATTCACTTCTGTCCACCAAACTCTATTGATATAAGTCAAACATTATTTAGACAGTGAATGTATCTGTCTCCTCCTTCAACTGAAGGAAAGCTTCACAGAAAATGCTTTCTCCTGCTTTTAGTACTAAATGATACGCAAAAGAAGTGAGGCTACTGTCACATTTCAGGGGATGGAACATCCATCCCAAGGAGATTTATGATAATATAAAGTATCAAACAGCTAGGAGCTTGCATGGATCAAAAGCAGTGCTCAGAGCTGGCTCTTACACAGAATCACAGAATAGTTTGGGTTCAAAGGGACCCTAAAGATCATCTAGTTCCAAAACCCCTGCATCAGGCAGGGACACCTCCCATTAGACCAGGTTACTCAATGCCTCATCCAGCCTGGCCTTAAACACCTCCAGAGAGGGGACATCCACAACCTCTCTGGGCAACCTCTTCCAGTGTCTCACCACCCTCGCAGCAAAGAATTTATTTCTTATCTCCAGCCTGTGTCTCCCCTTTTCCAATATACATCTGTTATTACTAGTCCTCCCATCACATATCCAATTCAAAAATCATACCCGTCCCTTTCTGTAGCCCCCTCCAGGTATTGAGAAGCTACTATGATGTCCCTTCTGAGCCTTCTCTCCTCCAGGCTNTGTCCTTCTTATATTGAGGGTTCCAGAACTGGACACAATACTCCATGTGGGGTCTCACCAGAACCAAGTAGACGGGTAAAATCACCTCTCTTGACCTGATGGTCACACTTCTCTTGATGCAGCCCAGGATTGGGTTGAATTCTTCATCCACTGACACCCCTAAATCCTTCTCTTCAGGGCTGCACTCAAGCCACTTTCCACCCAGCCTGTATCTGTGCTTGGGATGCTTTTACAATAAAATTACAGATACATTTATTGCAAAGCTGCAATGAATTGTCAAATCACTTCATTAGGCATTGCCACTAAACAACAATGTGCTGGAAGTTACAAACTAAAAAGTAAGCAGAGAAGCTGAAAGTAAACTTAGATGCAGATAGGTTTGTCTGTCAGGTGTGTTCAGCTCATGAGATTCAGTTGAATTCAGGTGAGCATGCCTGCAATATTTCATCATCTAATAACATGTATTCCTCCAACTTTTTGCAAATCTATCTAACAGAGGACAGCGACTCCTTCCTTGTTTTGTCCTCTGTTTTTGGCAGTGGGTGAGTTTCTGTATACTGTAACAAATTTTGCACAGAGAGCATCCTAAATTTTTGTCAGAACAGAAACATCTTCCAACTTTTGTGGCACACACTGCACAAATGTGAAGGAGCACAAGCAAAAGCTAAACTCTGTCCATTCAAATGACTGATACCCTAGTTTTGTGCCACAAGTGATAATTTTTTAATATCAGCCTTGTTTTGATGTACTACAGTTACATGAAGGATCAGGAAAGGAACTGATTCTATCTGCAAACTAAGTAGGCAGATTTGAAAGTAACATAGTGCCAAGGGCTTATTTTGAGCCCTCTGGGTGCTTAGGTCCCCACACAGTCAAAATTATTAGCAAAAAAATACCCCTGAACTTTGACCTAAGCTCTCCCCATCACAATTGTACTACAGCTACCTTAGTTTTATGACACTGAGAAGAAGCTGCAATGACTGAGAAACCTCTAATCCAGCTGAGACCAATTTCTATGTAGGTAAGGGTAAAAATCCTCCTTCATGCCCCTGGCTCTTTTATGTTGCTCAGTGAAAACAAAGGATGGGAATCCAGACACCTGTCCACAGCAACCACTGCTAGCAGCAAGGGTACAAGGAGAGCATGGCTGGAGTGATCCCATCATGACTCTAATATCATTAGAGATCTTTTCACTGGATTTAATGGGATTTGGATCAGGTGAAAGGAAGCCCCTTACATTTCCCTGATCTGTTGATCTTGTCAGCACAAGCAAGGCAGTCTTACCCCAAGTATCTATTTTTGCATATCTGCACACAGTGAAGGGACACAACCCCTGTCAAATCCACACACAAGCAACCTCAGTAGTTACAAGACAATTTGTTTCTTAATATATTATTGTGAAAATTACTAGGACAGGAAGAAAAGGAAACAAAGAATCAAATAGAAAATATTAATTTGGCTTTTTCCTCTCTAACAATGTTCTTAAATAAACAACGACCCAAAGGAAGCCTCCAAGTGGCAAGAGCTGTAACAATTATTAATCTTAGTATCAGGACAAAGGGAAATGAGGTACTGAAAATGCACATTAAAGCCTCAAATATAACAGAAGCTATGCCACACGTCCAAAATCATTGATAACACTATTGAAGTTGTAAGAAGTTTCACCTCATTGTTCTGGATTCCACCTGTGTTTCAGCTTAACATCAAAGAAGGTATTTTATAAATAAATAAATAAGATGTGCAGTTTTGGCTGAGGTATGTTCTATTCCTTGCCCTTCTAATAAAGAGATTAGGTAGATTTACAGCAAGGCATAAACTCCTTGGTGTTTTCCTAGAGAAAGAATCCCACTCCTCCTCCTCATTGAAAGGCTGCTAGCATTCCTGTAGGTGGTAATTATGTTGAGGGTGAATTTCTGTGATTTCTGTCTGGCAATACACAGGAATGGCACATGCAGTCCCCAAAACAGCATTACATCAAACCATTCAAGCTAGTGGCTAACACAGCCCGCTACAGCCTTTTGAAATCTTTCCAGTCATTTGCTACATGCAGTTCTGCTGCTCAGACAACAGCTCTATCACATTTATCACACAGGTATCAGAACTCCATGAAAAATAAAATTTGACCTTTAACTCAACTTAAAATCTAATGAAGGAAAAAAATAATCAACAAATCAAACTGTAAACAAAAAACTGCTTAATTGAACACAAATTCTGAACTCAGCACCTGAGAGCTTATGGATGTATCCATGCAACGTTAAGAGATGAATCTAAGAAAACACAAAACAATGCAGCAAGTCACAGAATCACAGAATACCAGGGAATGAAAGGGACCTCAAGAGACTGTTTAGTCAATCACCCTGCTGGAGCAGGAACACCTAGACTAGGTCACGCAGGATGGGTTTTGAATGTCTCCAGAGAAGGAGACTCCAACAACCTCTCTGGGTAGCCTGTGCCACCCTCACCGTGAAAAAGTTCTTTCTCATTCCTGCAGAATCTCCTGTGTTCCAGCTTGCACCCATTGCCCCTTGTCCTATCATTGGAGGTCACTGAGAAGAATCTGCCTCCATCCTTTTGACACTCACCCTTCACATATTTATAAATATGAATGAGGTCACCCCTCAGTCTCCTCTTCTCCGTGTAAAAGAGACCCCAAATCAATCAGTTAATGAGTTAATGTAGAGCTTGACTAGTGTGCCACTGTACACTGTATGCAGGCACATCCCATAGTTAAATCTAACAGCTATAGATCAGGTCTTTAATTAAACACAGTTCTGCTGGGAACTCAGCATCAAAATTAAAAATCACTGAGAAATCTCAAATCAGACATAGTATCCAACTTCATGTCTCCAGCTGTATGGCAGTAACATCATGGTACGCATGAAGATCTGTGAATAGGTATCCTGAAATTAGTGGGAACAGAATATCTGTGAATAGGTATCCTGAAATTAGTGGGAACAGAAAGGAAGCAGGGAACTGTTCAGACCAGGAACAGCTGTATCTGCCCCAGCATCATAGCTGTGTGTGAAGAATGCAATAGCCTAAGCCACAGAATCACGGCATTTTCTACACATTTTCTACTTTAACAAGAAATGCTGTAACTATGTCCTCAGAGGATTGTTGTTCTTTACCAAAGAATTACACCCCTTCCTTCCCCTCCCCTACACTTCTCTTCCCTATGAATTAGCAAATTAATTTCTGCCACAAACCCTCAAACCACAGTCTTCCCAATCAAAGAGTAAAACAATACCCAAGGGAGCAAGGCAGCACAGAACCAGTGAGATCCTGCAGACAGGCTAGACTAGATGGAAAGCTCCTGCCACTGCCACACACAGATGGGCACACACATTCAGAAAGCCTACGGGGGTAAAACAGGACAATTCCAGAAGGATTACATCCAAAGGACACTGCTGGAAAATGTTCTCCCGGAACTGGACAGCTGAATCATCTGCAACTATATCAATAAGGATTACATGCAACAAAAGGCATGACATGTCATTTAATATGCAAGCATGGAGGTTTTTTAATTTTTTTTTTTCTTTTGGATCTCATGCTACAAGTTTGGGAACAATTCCTTAAGGGCAGGGTCCATATTATGAGAGAATCCAGTGGGCAAATATATCACAACATGGGGAAATCAAGCCTGTAGTTTTGCACAGGATGACTGCACTTCAGTGTTTTGGCAAATGAGTGCCTGTGAAGTCAGCCAGCACACACATCCAAGACTATGAGATTCTTATAATGCTTTTTTTTGTTAAGATGCAGTGCTACAGGGCCTAAATGAAAAGCTTTTCAAAAAGTCATTGCACATAGCATGAGAATAAAATGTGAGTCCCAGCAGTAGCCACACAGCCAGCATCCACATTGTACAACAATTGCACAGCTGAAATTGTGACTATGAAAGGGCAGCTCAAGCAGCAGGTGGGAAGGAAGGAAGGAAGGCAGGGGTGTCCATACCAGAGCACTTCCCTCTCCAAGCTGTCTGTTCATCAATCACGTCACAAGGGCTGTTCCCTTGTAAGGAACATCCAGAGGAACACAGAAGCTAGAAATGCAGGTCTCAGGCAGGGGAAGCAGCTGGCAGGCATCTGTAATTGAATTCCAGGAGGACTTGGTCTATTTTTAAAAATCTTTGTACCAAAAACCAAGACAAAAAAAAAAAAAAAAAAACCCCCCCAAAGAAAAAGTCCCCCCAGGTGAATATTTCCAAAACTCAACACAGTTTTAAAGTTTCATTACCTAAGTCTCTAAGTCCCAGCACTGCATAAAAACTGTGTGATAACATCAAAGCAGGAACAATCAGAACCAGATTCTAAAACTGGAGAAAATAAGTCAGTTTTAATTGTACATTGTAAAGATAAAAACAAACACACTAGCCTCTTTTACTGTATTTACACTCTAAACTACAGGGATACTGTTTTCCAAAATAAAATAAATACATTTCTTTTTTATTGAGATGTGCTGTGTTTTTGCAGTACCTGCTAAGTCACAGCTCTAAGGGTATATTGATATCTAAGGAATGAAATGCTAGAAAATACAATAAACATATGAAGGTTTTCTTTGTTCTTTCCATAAGTGATACCTGAACATGCTTTCATTTGACACCATACCAAGTTACACAGTTAAACAAGACTCCTTATAGTGAACTGACCTGCTTGAGTTGTATTTAGAGCTTCCCATACCTTTAGACCCCCTTTATCTCTTGTAAGGTCAGCTAGATGACAACGAGGGTCCTAATATTCTCTCACCACAGCCTGGGAAAGAACGGTCCTGAGAGAGGTTAATCTCCAGTTGTCAAGACCTCTGTCAGTTTGAGGACTGCCTCTGCTTATGAGAGGCATGGTCTGGGACCAAGCCATAGTATCATAGATTGGTTTGGATTGGAAAGGACCTTAAAGATCCTCTAGTTCCACCCCCCTGCCATGGGCAGGTACACCTCCAACTAGACCAGGTTGCTCAGTGTCTCATCCAGCCTGCCCTTAAAAAATTCATCTGAGAATTATTTTTTCAAAGGATATTGAAATGTGTATGTGAGATTCTACTTGAGGGAGTCTTTTCATAATATCACTTCATACTTCCTCTATAACCTTTTACTCATCGCTTCCTCTAATCAATTCAGCGAACATTAGATCTCAGGGAAAAAACAACTTGGCTGATGTTTTTTGAGTCTTTTTTCTTCTCTGATCTCTATTAATGTTCTGTTGTTATGTTTCTGAGTTACAATACAATTATAGGAAAGAATAGATTTTGAGAAGAGCTGGAATCTGAAAACTGAGTTTATTAACATTTTAATAATAAATTGAGTAAAATGCAACATTTTAAATACAAAATAGTACATAAAATTGTTAATTTGGGAAGAATATTTTAGTGATGCAAGCATTTGCCTCCCTTTTTTTTTTCTTAAAAAAACCCATTTTGTGGCCTAGTTTTGTCCATGATTTCTTTCTGTTTCTATTCCTGATGTTTCAAGGCATGGAAGAGAATGGGGAATTTAAACTACCTGGAATAGCTGCTCATCTTTCCACACCAAGTATTTGGGAATTCTGATAGCATTTACATAACTCTTCCTTACATAAAGTGGTGATGGATGGTAAAAGAGTCTGCTCAGGGTGGTTAACACAACACAGGAGCAACCAAAGATCACTAAAGCCACAAAGAGGAAAGTTTGCTGCTCACCCAGAGCACATTTCTCTCTGAGCTATACTTGCTTATTTCCTGAGATGCTGCAGCAATTTAAATCCTCTGAAGATAATGAGCAGTCACTGACTGCATCACCAACTCATTAGATCAACTCAGTATCCACTCGTTAGCCAGCACATTTATATGCTCTGGCTTTAAGATGTG
The DNA here is from genome assembly GCA_013400935.1 of Turnix velox. Taxonomy (NCBI): domain Eukaryota; kingdom Metazoa; phylum Chordata; class Aves; order Charadriiformes; family Turnicidae; genus Turnix; species Turnix velox. The sequence continues at coordinate 70,574 of VZTY01019010.1, forward strand.
CTGGCTAGCAGTGCAGCATGCCTTGATATTTATTTGAGTATAATTTATATTATTTATATTATAATTTATATTATTTTTATTCTTATGTATCTGCAGCATGCCTCCCCCCTGTCTTTTGATAGCACTAGATTATAAACAAAAACTGTCCCTTTAAATAAGTAGTCAGAAGATAAAGCCCGGGATCATCTTTCAGCACTTTCCAAGACAGTATTATGTAACTACACGTTGCAATGGGTATTTAAACACTAGTAAGTTAACTGCATATACAGAAACAAAGTGAAAGCACAGAGGAAGGTAAATAGAAGATAAAAACCTCTAAACAGAAAAAAAATAGCATTTTGTGATCTCTATCAATTAAGAAAAAACCAGTTACTCTAATAATAGCTTCCTCTTGGAAATATAATAAACACAGGACAATACAAGTGTGTATCATATAAAATTACTATTGTTTGCTCAATATTCCCTAAATGCACAACCAGTTTATACCTGATCTTATCAAATGAAGTTGGATTTTGTTGCAAGGACATCTTTATAAATGGCTACTTTCTTACTATAGGAGAAACATTTAAGAAAATGTTTTTTGACTGCCATGCCTGTAAACAGTACATTCAGGCCGTTAGAAAGCAGAGTACATTTAATGCAGCTTAAAATTTCAGAGGGTTTGGTTTCTCCACAGCTCCTGGGCTGCTCTTCCACACCGCAAGCCAATGAACAGTAGCTTCCAGCAGAGGAGCACGTTTCAAAACATACTTTGGAGTAAAGATAAGGAGAATGTCGAAGGGTGGGGAGAAGGCAGGTCTTTTGTGTCAATTTCCCAGCTGCCTATTCATAAAAAGGGTTGCCTAAAATTTTAAGCTGCTCTTGTTCCCCTCCACACCACCCTGCAGTCATAGTAACTTTTTTTTCTTTTTTAACTAGATAAAAGGCAAGGGTAATTAGTTAGTAGCTTCGGGCAGACTCTTCTGTGTAATCCACCACCACCAGCTTGTGCAAACTCCAGTGCCTGCAAAACAGCATCTCCTGCCAAAACTGTCAGCCTCCTGACGACTGACCCGTCAATCAGCAAAACCTGAGCAGCCCGGTCAAGCATTGCTGCCGAGGGCAATGCCGAAATCAGGCAAGGGGCTGCAGAACCCTCTGCCAAGCGGCCAGCAAACCCTCCACCAAGTGGCCAGCAAAATTTGCCCGTCATTTTTTGGCAACGGGAGGAGAATGGGAAAAGATGGGAAAAGAGGGGATGGAGAAGATGGAGGGGAGGGACACACTCGTACACACACATAGAGACACAGTCAGACTTACACACTCAGACACACACAGACACACAAACACACACAGAGACGCACACACAGAAAGGCTGGGGTAGGTCCATTTGCTGCTGCCGTTGCGGTTCAAGCCGTGTTACATAACGCTGAAATTCAGTCTCCCTTTGAAGCAAACATCTCCTCCCCCCTCCTCAGCCGGAGCTGCGGCGGCGAGCGATGTATCAATTCATGGGCTCAGCTTAATCAGCCCATTTGCTTTCTAGTGTCTGGCGGGGTGGAGCTCATCTCCCGCAGCCTCAACCCTGAGGGGCCGGCGGCGGCAGCGCCGAGCACGTGAGGCGGCCGCGCTCGCGCTGCCAGACACTGCGGGCGTTACATAACGGCGCGTTACCGCCGCCGCTGCCGCCGGCCCGGGGGTGGGTGGCCCCGCGCGCCCTCGCCTCAGTGGCTGTGCGGCACATTGGCAGGCACCTGCTTCGGGAGGAGGAGGGGAAGGGGGAGGGAGAAAGAAGGAGCTCGCCGGCAGTAAACGAGAGCGGCGACCCTTCCTCCCACCAGCCCTAACGCTTGGTTAAATCACACTCGCCGGGCAACGGTAGCGAGACCAGGCCGAGAGACGCTATTAAAGGTAAAACACGGCGCCTTCCCTTCGCTCCACCCTCCCGTGCCGAGACCGACGCCAGGAGCGAGCAGCCACCGGCACCACAGCTTGGGCACTTCCCGCTCGATGCAGCAGCTGTGCGGAGGTGTGGGGTCTGCCCACACTCTGCTGTCTATCAGTACCTGAAGAGGGCCTACAGAAAGGCTGGGGTAGGACTTTTAAATAGGATCTGTGATGGCAGGACTAGGAATAATTTGATGTAAATTGGAAAAGGGGAGATTCAGGCTGGAGATAAGAAAGAAGTTCTTTATTGTGAGGGTGGTGAGACACTGGAAGAGGTTGCCCAGAGAGGCTGTGGATGGCCCCCTGTTTGGAGGTGTTCAAGACCAGGCTGAACAAGGCACTGAGCAACCTGGTCTAGTGGGAGGTGTCCCTGCCTATAGCACATTACTTTGAAGGTCCCTTCCAACCCAAACCATTCTATGATCTACCTGAAGGGATTGACAATTCCAGCAAAGCTGTTTTCCTAGCCACATCCACAAAACTCCAAGATGAAAACAGATGAATTCAGCAGAACTAGGAGGGGGAAAAGAAAGCTACGGCAGGTCCATTCCAACCCAGTCTATCCTATGATTCTGTGACTGTTGTTCCAGCCAGCCTGCCCATGCACACCATCAGTGCTTTCCACACCACATGGAGGTCTGCAAGAGTACTGCTACATACTGGTGCCTGTACCTTGTCTTTTCTTGATCACTTTCTCAGGCTGCATTTTTGGAGCCACCTTGACCCAGAATTCTTACTTCAGGAGAACAAGAATTGCAAGTCGAGTTGGCCAACACAGCAGGAAGTCTTTGAAGTCTGTACAACTCCAGAAGTATGCCAACATTGAATGAAATTGTAAAACCCACACTTTTTCTCAATCAAAGCCAAATTAAGAACGAGAATTTATGTGGATAATCCAAAGCCAAGCTAACTAAACCAATGTTTGTTAAGACTTCCTAGCTGGTTTTTTTTGAGAAATCTTGCATTTGCAAAGCCCAAGAGTGTGCTATTTGCTTGATTTAAGTAGGCGAAAATGGGTGCCCTGCCAACTGCTTGGTTCTGCACTGTCATACACAGTCCTGCTTCCACTTTCAGAGAAACCTTCCTTTGAAGGTAAGTTATTCAGTCCTCTGGTGAGAAGTCTAAAAGACGAGATAGCTTGTTTTACTTAAAAAGTACCCGTAAGTTGACATATATCCATAGTGATAGTACATCACTGGGCAGTAGACTTGGGGCAAAAAGCAATGCTGTATTCAACTAGGCTGTCAGGGAGGAGGTCAGTTCCCTGGCCTTATGCTTTGGCAATCCTTCTTACAATATAAAAATCCATAAAGAACTTAAATCCTGGGCCCAAGCACAGTGTTCATTAAGCCAGAAGCAAGCATTAGGGCAATGTATCTACTCAACATTTTTAAAAAAAAGTTTCCCCAGGGTGGCTCTTGCTCAAGTCAGATGGGCACTGTAACTTGTTTTAGCTGCACGTGTGCTTTTTTGAGCAAGAGCGTGTCTGAAAGAGCCTCTTTGTGCACTGCTGCAGCTGCCCAGCGGCTGGTTTGCCACCTCCTGTGACTTTGGAGGCCCCTGCTGGAAGATGGAGATGTACAAGCACAGTGTAGGCTGGGGCAAGAAAGCAGCTACTTTTCAGCTGGCAAAGCTGCAGTGGGAAATTAATAGCTCAGAATTGTACAGAGGGCTTCAGAAAACACTTTTAATTTACTCTTCTTTTATTACCTCACAGTTCTTGCGTGGGGCAAGACCCCAGCTGGCTCAATAATAAAATCATACTACATAGGCTTTGTAGCAAAACAGACAGATAGTGATCAAAGTACTGAACCTAAGACAGAGAAGCCATAAACTGTTGGCTAGTTCTAAAGAAAACATTATTCCAGCAACACTTCCTTTGCTTCTTTCAAATAAAGACTCCCTTCAGCTAAAACTTTGAAGAATAGATGGAGAAAAAGAAGCATGTACATAAAATAGAGGTAAGGTTTAGATTTTTTTTTTCTCCCAGTTTCAAATTGTTTGGAGTTTAAAAATTAGATTAAATTAGTGTTCAATCAAAGTATATATCAGCTGTTTGACTTCCTGGGTTGTGTTTTGTTTGGTTAGGTTTTGGAAAAAAAAAAAAAGAAGTAAAAGATCTGTATTTAGATTACGTGGTATGCTAGAAATTGCTACTGTGTTAAAACAAACTCTTTCAGTATCATAGGTATGGAAAAAACCTGTTCATATAAACAGCTTCGTTTATGTCAAGTAACTGCAGGCCACAGTTCAGAAAGCAAACCCTTCAAATGAACCTCAGAGAACATCAGATAGGAGTCTTGATGCCCTGTGAGAAGACAGTTCATCTGCCACCTCCTAATCCTACCTTAGCATGCTCAAACACAGACAACCATTGCTCTCAGTTGTGTGGCATAAGAGGTTATTTGCACACACAGGAATAGGTAGCACTTTGCCCATCCTTCTGCCATAGAAACTACTCATTTCTGACTGAAGTACACCATAGCCCAAAGTAATCTCTTAAACTCGTGACTCTGAGTGATGTGTTCCGAGATTTTTTCATGCAAACATTTCCACACAGCACCACAACAAAAATCTAAACTCAAATTACAAAATCTGTGTTTTCCCCATGTTATTCACTGTAAGAATACCTAAATGCAAAGAGAAAGGACAGTTTAAAGTGGTCAATTTCCACTTTTTCAAAAGGCCCCTTTAGTTCCTTTTGATCTGTTTCATTGTCAGAATTAAAGTGACTAAATTAACAAAATGCTAGCAACATCCAGGACATAAGGGATGTAACAGAGCAATACTCTCTGCCATCCAGGGTAAACTTACTGACCATCACCCACTTTACTGTTAGCAGTGAATTATTAATATGAGTCTCTACAAAAATCAGGGGAGCTCAAGCTGCACTGTCTATCTCTAGCAACATTTCTAACCTATTTGAAAAACCTGACCTGATTTTTAAAAGAGGAAGAACTTCCCGACAGATGCAGGACTCTGAGCATTTGTTTAAATGAAAAGATTTTAGTTTTTAGAAAGCCACAGACAAATGTTTGTATATTTATAAAAGTTAGACTTCCTAAAGGGCTAAACCACACTCAGTAGAACAGCCTGAGGGAAACCCTGGAGCTAAGAATTTCCAGCTGGTCATAGATGAGAAAATACCTGGTTCAGGTGCAGCTGCTTGTTCGGAGTTCTTTCTTCATACTGAAAAACCTAAGAGTCAAGGTTATCTAAATTGCTTTGGTGGCCTCATTTGAGAGAGACTGGCATAAAGCCCTGCTGGATGTGGGGCTAATGGGACACAATTGCTGCCACAGAGAACTAAGGAGATAAGAAAGTCAAGTTTTATGCATGAAAGAAGGAGGAAAGTAGTAAAAAATAAAAGTCGGGGTGGGACAAAAGGGCTTGCTGGAAAAAGGTATATGAGGAGACATCACTAGTGTAACTGCTCACGACTTGGGGACAGAATGTTTTGGACAACTCTGCCAAGAGGAATTTTCAGTGATGAGATCCTCTCCCCAACCCCAAGCAACAGCTTGGCATCTGGAGTTATCAACTCCTTGTCTCACAGCTCAGCCAGCTCAGAGCCAGCACAGCCTCTTGCTTACATCCAAGCTGTGTCAGCACGTTGTGCTCATGACTGTGTGCAGCAGGAACCCTTTGCACGTGTGCGCTCTGAACAAGGGCTGAGCAATGGTGAAACTGCAGTGGGAAGAAAATGGATTAAATCAGGGCTTACTGGCAAGGTGCCACATGCTTCCCATGAAAAGCAGCAAGGTAAACAAGGCACAACCTGCACAAACTGTTCATTGCCATAAACTGAAAGAACACTTTCAGGCTCTGCCCAACAAAAAAATTTCTCTGCAGAAATCTTAGGGGTCAAAGTGACACTGAGATAATTAAGCTTATAATCCTCCAGGCAATCACCAACTCCTGAACAGGCTCCTTATTGAGTAGCCTGGTCAACGCACATCATTTAGATATTCTAGTCTTTTCCCTGCAAACTGCAAAGGCCAGGTAACCATAAATGAAGCTAGCTTTCATTTAAGTAAACAAACACATGCATAATTCAATAAAGCATATTTCTGAGATCTGCAGAATAAAGTTTGAAGAACAGACTCACTAAAGACTCAAAGAAATCCCAAGTAAACTACTTGTATTAAAAAGTTCTTTTCAAGCCAAATCTCGTGATTGGTTTTGTGGCCTGACTCAGGATTTTCAGTGCTTGGGGTTGGCAGCTCTGACTAAGCAGGGATACAAAATAAGAGCAAGAGTGACTGCCCGCCAGGCTTCTGTTTTCCTGGGATAGAAGACAAAGCAGCACTGACAATTCCAGCTGGCAATACGATCCAGGCGTTCCTCCAAGGCCAAACATGCTGGGTAAAATCCTCATCAGAAAAAAAGAAAACCTATCAGAAGCAGTTACTGTGGTTGCTTAGTAGCTGTTTTCCAAAGTTCAGGGTAGCATATACCTTCTTTAAAAGGCGGGAAGGGAGGAGTTGGACCACATTACAGACTAATCCCTTGCTACATGTCATTAGTGAGGAATTCCTTTAGAGATTACATCAGTATGAAACAAATCAGAATACAGTGAGTTTTCATTTCTTTCTCATGTCTTGCTAGACAAGAACTTAAAGATCAGCTTTCATCTATAGCCTGGAATCAGCTGTCCTCTGTCTCTTGCTTAATGTGGCAAGGGGGTTAAGCAAGTAATTGCAACCATATAAAAGAAAAATAGCTCACTCACTCTTGCTTCTTGGCCCTATCAAGTGCTGATTCCTTCATTAGGCTTCCCTAAATCTGCTTTAGCACACTTCACTCATCTCTCTTTGCCACCAGTGGACATAAGTGGCTTCAGACAAGGCATGTGTCTTCAACCACAACACTTACATCCTCCTTGGTGATGAAGAACCCTATGCTTTCCCCTGTTTGCTGATTAACTCCAGGTGTTGCCTCATATATGGTAGTCAGCAAGAGTCTGGTAAGAGTAGAATCTAATTTCCACCTTCCTGTAATGCTCCTCCCTGCCTACCTGCTCGAAGAGTGATGGTAAAGGAGGAGCAAAAGCACAGAAAGGTTGAGCAGAAGTGCCTTGCCAGTTCTCCTGTTATAACTTCTATCTGAAGGAGCTATATCTTTTTTTCTTTGTGTTTGTACTGACTAAACCAAATAATATCATAAACTGAGGGGGTTTCTTTTGTAGAAACTCATTCCTAAGAAGCTTTTCTGAATCATAAATCTATGGGACTAAAGCCGTTTATGCAATGCCACCTATTCACACTGCCCTAACTAACCAGAAGTAACCATTCCATTATAATGAGTCCATTATTACCTGCTTTATTGTATTTTCTCTTAAAACAGAGATCAAAGATTTGGATCTAGTGGCATCATGCTGATTTCATTTTTATTACCGGCTCCCTAAGTCTATCATAAATATTCATTGGCCATCCTTAATTCAATGCACTGAATTCTGCTCACTGCTATCTCTGGTGAGACTGCAGAGTACAAACAGGGCTGTTGCTCAAACATATTAAATAAAGCAACGGCAAATTTATGACAGTCAACAACAAAAAAAGACCAGAAAACAAAGCAATCCTTCTCCTCTTCCAAGGAAATTGAAAACCAAAGGAGACATTTTCTCTTGCTCCCTCCATGACTGCAGACTTTTGACTGCTGTGGGAATTCAGCTGTACAGAAGCAGCAGCTGACCTGCTTCCACAGACAGGAGTAATTTTTGAAAAGTCCACAGTTGCCACACAGTGGTCTCTGCAATACTGCAGCACTCTTCTGTGCTCACCAGTAAAAATTAGAAATGTCACCCAGCACTAATGCAGAAACTGGTCAGAAATGTGGAATTTCTGCATAGCAACTATCCAAACTTTAGAATGGCTGCCATTTGTTTTTTCTCCCCATAGTCATAACTCACATGTTACTTTGAACTCCTCACCTCAGCATACCTCCTTCAACATCAGACAGGCACCTCCCTACTGCACCTTTGTGGATTGCTTTTGCTCTGTGAATGAGGCTTAGACTCATGGGATGGCAACTAGATACTTTAAACAAGCAGCAACCATTAAAATTATGGTGGCCATGGGAATTTTCCTCTAGCTAAGTAACTCTGAGAGCATTACTGCATATAAGACACTTTATACTAAGAAAGAGTATCTACTATATTAAAAACAAGACAGTATGGTAGGACACAGAATTAAATGTTTAAATTTTTTGCATATAAGACACTATATTCTAAGGAATAATAGCTACTGTGTTAAAAACAAGACAGTATGGTAGGACAAAGAATTAGATGTTAAAATTTTTATGTTCTAAGATGAGGTGAATTCACCACAGAGTAAATATGCTGCTCATTGAAAAGATTTGTTTTTAGCTAAAAGTATTACTGAGAAGGATGCCAAACATTTTGCAGGCAGTTAAGTCTTGCTGCTTTGCTGTTCTCAAGATCAGATCCACAGAAAGAAACTGATATGAAAAATGATGTGGAAAACAAAGAACATTCTTATATCACATACACCATGTAAAGGGGAAATTCCACAGCAGAAGTCTGTCTTTTGAAGTTCAACATGAGGAACAAGCTCCTTCAGTTTGTTATTGTTTTGGCTGATGATGTCTAAATCACTATCTAGAGTAAAAATATAGTATCAGATGCTCATTTAGAGGAAAGATGATACAAGTTCCAAAACAATTTATCAGTCAAGACTGGAAGCTTAATATTTCTGAAGCAAAACTGGATACCAACATACTGTATTCTTAAAATTTGATAAATATGAGCTGCTGAGAGGGCTACAGGATTTCAGAAGAAATGTGTTTACAACCATGTGGTTTTTTTCAGCTTTGGCATCTTGCCATTAGTTTGTGACTTAGAGAACAAACAAAACAAAAAATAACCAAGATTTTGAAACAGAGAAGAATAAATACCTTTGAGTAGTGACCACTACTGCTCACTCAACTGTCACCTAAGCTAAAAGTACCTTTAAGCCTCTGGGGATTACGTATTTTGATCAGAGTGACAGTTAACAATTATGCACAGAAAAGAGAGGGCAACAAGAAAAGTACTTAGGCATGTGTTTCACTGCCACCACAGCAGATTGAAATGCTCTTGCTTTTCAATAGATCAGGATATTACATTTCATAAGAGATCAGAATTGCTGTCTCCTACCCCTTCTTGATATATGACTTTGAGTTTAAAGTTCTTCTCCAGGTCAAGAACAATGCATTTTGCCCAAAACATTCCCTGACACAAACCACTATAAGCAGCTTGCAACTGGCAAGTAAAGTGGCTTTGAAGAGTCTTCTGAACACAAGCAGATAGCACACAGTCCAAAGCTGGATCAAATCTCTGATGCTTATTACTTATAGAAAAAAATCACCCCTTAATATCTCTATAAATGTACATGATTGGCAACCGAACAGAGTATCTGAGGGTTGTGCCCCACAGCATACAGCAGTATCCTCCTTCAGTCCAGAACAATGCGTATTATGGGATGAATAAGGGATACAGCAAAGATGAGAGATGCTGCTTCTGAATAGTTGATACCTGTCAATGCGCCAGAAACATGCAATGGTAACAACATGCCACAGTTGCTGATGGCCTGAGGCACAAAGAATTACAGCTAACAACATCTAGCTAGTACAAATGGGAGCATCACATGCCTTGTGTCTCTTTGTTTAATTATTCCAGTTGAACCACAGAGATGGGAAAAGTGAAACCGCGTTGCTTTGTTTCTCCCTAGGTTTTATTTCCTCTGCTTGTAAAATGTTAGTGTATAAGGATAATGAGAAATTATCAGACTTCAAGGATCTGACCACATTTAGTGTTTTGTCTTGCGTATCTGAAAGCTCTGATGCTTCTCTGGCTCAGAGGATTCACAGCAATAGCAAAGCTTGAATCCTCCACTGCAGTGAATCAGTGCAGACTCCAGTTCTGCAATCGACCACATAAACATAAACCCTTGCAACAGAAACGGGAGTTTGTCCCAGCAGCACTTGAACTTCCTGCCATACTTCATCACTTAGCTGTCACAACAAAGTTACAGCAGTGTCTTCCTGACCATACCACACATATGTGTTGGTGACAGCAACCAGGCTAATACTTCTGGAGGTGACCAAACATTCTTCCTGCACCTGCAGTCCCCATCAGACTGTGGTATTTTTCCTAAGAAGAGAGTTTTTAAAGCAAGATAGAGCAAAAATATCCTTTGCCAGCTGAAATATTCAAGTGATTTTAAAAAAAAACCCCTTCAATATGAACATCAAGGAGCTCAAATGTTCTCTTAGAGTCTTTCTGCCTCCTTATTACCTTACGGCCACATAGAGTTCAATAAGGTGAATGGCCTATTGACAAAGGGGAAAAAACAAGCTGCTATACAGGTATTTTTATAAATGAGCACAAATAAAACAGACAGCAGAATGGTAAAAAATTAAAACAATTCTTCAGAATCCCTGTAATGCTACTAGTACAAAATGTGACTAGTAACACAAATAAAGGAATTTTAGATCCTATTCTTCCTCCCCCTTGAAATAAGCATTGTTTTAAGGCTTGAATACATTCATAAAATCATTCCTATGCAGAATTATTCTCTTTTTTTCCCCTTTTATTTTTACTTACATATGCTATTTATCCAAATGCTGCCTAAGTTGCAGATGCAAATAAAATCAGCTTGAAAAGATGAGGCAGTTTAAATGCAGTTTAAATTGAGAATGTCTTCCATTCAAAGGGCTGGAACACTGCAGTGGCTCCCAGCAACATCTCCTGGCTTCTAAGACACAGTGAGACCACTCTTCCCAGCAGAAAAAGATCTACAGCTCCCACTGTTTTCACTTGACAGGTAGATCACTTCATATATGAACTTGGACTATTGCCCCTGATAGACTCATCAGACTGTTGTCAACAGCTCCACATGAAAAGACTTAGTCTTCCAGCACAAAATGACTAAAAGCCAGTGGTGGTCATATCAGGAACTACATTTTACGGGAATAAAATACATTTGTTTTTACACCAAAATTGTACTGTTTTTTCACATAGCTATTTGGTGCTGTAGCTGAAAACAAAGACAAGAGGATAGCTTATGTTCCATGGAAGAAGTGGATGGAGAAACATTAACACTGCAAAATGAAAGGCTATGTAGCTACTTCTGTGGTTTTTAATCATGAAACTAAAGCCAATGTGTAAGTGCAAAATTATATTTTTCATATTTTTTTTTTTACAGGCAGAAAGCAGAACTAGTTATTTCTGACAATTAAGCAGCTTACACAGACTTTGTTCTACTGCAACTTTAAAAATGCCATTTTCAATTATTTATAGTCTGGTTCAGCACCTAAAGCAGGAAGAAAGTACAAAGTCTATGTTCTGAAGTAACAGAATGAAGTAACCCATACTGAAGGGTTAAATCTATTTACAGTAACATTTCCTTTAGGAACCACCATTTGACAGGGTAAGCAGGCTTGGATCCTACCATATCCTGTAATATGCTGTCATGCATTAACACTCTGATCAGCCAATAATGTTGCACTAAATTTATTATATACATACATTCTCAGAGTTAGTAATTTTTCCACATGGAGATGCTGCCTTCATTTAAGAACTTTCCATTTAAGAAAATGGAAAGTTGTCCAAGCTCAAGGCACTGACATGCCAGCGACTGAAATGGGTTAAGAAGCTGCCATAGGAGCACATATCAGTTAGAGTTCAGTAATTTAATCTAATTTACTGGATGGGTTTTGCTAAAGCATCTGAACCCTCTTTGAAGCAGCTGTGAGGACTCACCCCACCTATCCTACCATTTCTGTTGTAGGGACAGTCACTTTCAGCAGGGCAGCAAGATAATACTAAGATTTTAAACTGCTCCAGTTGTTTGTAAAGTGGACATGTACATCTCAAATAAACATTGCTTTTGAAAATACTACCCAGATTCACACTAGGATATGGAATTAGGTCTAGAGAAATAATTCACATAGAAATTATATTGAAATAATATGCTATGGTGAAAGAGAAAAAAAAAAAAGGCATAAAAAAATTCTAGTTCCTCTGGGTTTAAAAATCACCAGCAAGAAAGAACCTGATGGGACAGATCAAATCCAAACACAATCCTTTCTCTGTTTCTCTTGTTTCTTAAATAGTCATTGTAGAGCAGGCTTTTATCTATACCACAACAACTGAATGTTGACATCCTCCACACACTGATTAACCCAAGCACTTTAACACTATTCTGGAAAAGGTTTCTGTAAAAGAGGGGCTGTAGATCAAGTTCCATTCCAGTTAGTTACCTAATCAATACAAAATGGGACTAGGACTTAACACAGAACTCACAGGATATTGTAATGATCACCCGCAGTTAATAATGAAAGTAAATCAATGAGCAAGAGGCTTTGTGTGTCATTTATATACCTTAAATCAAAGTTCTGAAATTAAGCATTGAATTCCTAACATAATTAGATCTTGCAGCCCAATGTACCAGCAAACACTGCACCAAAAGCTGACTGCAAGGGCAACAGTGGCTGGAGGCAGGAAAGCATGAGCAGCCCCAAAACACAGCAAGGGGAGGCACAACAACAGAGCTGAGACAAGGGATACAGGAACAGGCATGAAAATGGTGAAATAAGCACCTAGAGCTATCTTTTCTTCCTGTTCCTTCAATCAAAAGAATCCATTTATGGTAGTGGTCAAAGAGAAAGTAGAAGGCGGGGTTTCCAAACCTGGGTCTCAACTGTGGGAGGTAGAGAGAAAAGAAAATCTATTAACTGATTTCCTCCTTGTTTCCCTACTGTGGGCAGGTCTCCAGAAATTGAAGGTTTACTATGGCACAAAATATATTATGATGGGTGATTAACAAAGTCAAGCTTTCTAACAAAATGCCACATGTCCCTCTGTATATTTGTTCTGGTATTATCATTATGTATTTACTACTATTTCTTTTTTTTGTATCTGCATGACATACCTGAACAACTTCGCAGGCAGTGAGATCACAGTTCTAAAAAAACTGGAAACATGCAGGAAAGGATATTCATGGTGCTATTTTTTACTATTCTCCAGTCCATACCATGGTCACTGACTCATAAGAGTAGCAAGCTGGAGAAGCATTTTAAAGAATTTGAGCTTGTTTACTCAATTATTTGTTTGCACTGATACATTACATTCTTCGGCATAAAATCTGTGGGACTTGAGAGAAAAGAACTGGGGAGAAATTCTGTTTCCCATCCACCATGCCATAATGAGATGGTGGGGGTCTGAGCATACACCTCCTATGTCCACTCCTGAGAATTTGAGGCTGTCCTGCCTGGCTGAAGGACCCCTTCATATCAATGTAGCACACTCCCTCTGGTGGCTTCATTCAGTCTCTCTTTACCAGCAACCATGACAGGGTACAAATTGCAATTAAAATAGCCATATTTTTCATTAGCTTGTTTGAAGTCACACATTAAAGAATTTACTTTTTTTTTTTCTCTCTCTGCAATCCTGAAAAGTCATAAACTTTTGGTAGGTTTCTGCATTTTTTTCAGAGAGTTTTGATGAAGTTCAGCATAGCATGCAGTGACAACAGCAAATTAGTTTGTCCATATGATGCAGTGGCATTACAGACCCAAATAGCTGCTAGAATAAGTATGAATAATAGTTAAGAAGAATATCTGCTTCCACATGTGAAAGTCTTGTTATGATATTAAAAAAGTGTCTGCCTAGGCCTTGCCACATCTTATTTCAAACACGAAGTGAAGAGAAAGTTGCCTTTCTCTGCATGCACTGCTTTTTGCACAGAGCAAGGCTGGTATTTTTGCTGTTTCTGCCTTTGTCTTCCTTTCAGTGCTCTGCCTTCATAGAATTTTTTTTATCCTGCCTAGCAGGTTGCTTAGAAGTCTGGGCAATAAGTTCCCATGTTTATATGTTGAAATCAAAAAAACAATATATGTCAAAACAAAGACACTGTTAATATTTCCCATTTCTTATATATGGTTCATCAATCAGAAAAGAGTGTACTGGTGCTTTATTATTTATTACTTTGGCTCTTCTAACTAAAAAAGTAAAATCTCAAATACACAGAAATAGGTGCGGGCATCTTCACCACCATAAACTTCTTAATGTTAGATTGGGGTAAAGGTTGGTCTCACAGCCAGTATATCTAAATGGTGGACAATTTTGCCAGGTACAATAACGAATGATATTTTGCCAGGAACAATAATGAACACTATTGAATGAGCCCTGTTACTTAAACATATGAAAATATTTGGGTGTAAAAGCCTAAGACTAGGAAACAGTGTGACGCTGAGTTGTAATAAATATTTTTTCTCAAGGTAAAGTGAAATCCATGAGCGTGCTTGACTAAACATGCCAGCTGTGAACAAATGAAAATGACAGCACTGAAAGATTAGATAATAGCTCTATGATTCATATAGAAGAGAGAATAATACTGAAAGCATTTGGAGAATACTAAGAAATATGGGTAAGAGGAAACACAAAAAAGGCACAGACTCAACAAGAAAGGACATCTGACATGTAAATCTAACTCTAGCTACTGAAACCCATAAGCACAAGCAAGATGAAAGAGGTGCTTGAAAAACTTGGGTTTGCAAGAGAAAACTGGGCAGTAAGGGGAGAGAGAGGAGTGCATCACATAATTAGACACATGTAGAGTTCAGGCTATATCACTTCTCCCCAAACTGCCAGATCTGCTTAAACATTACATATTACCAGCACACATTCACATACATTGAAAAGTGTATTGCATGGAAAAGTCTGGCACCACAGGGAGCAAGATAAAAATGTACATTTGCAATTAAAAATCTTTATATTTCAAATTGATCTTAATGACAGGTGAAGTCAGATAAGACATAAGAAGACTACTCTCCAGGAATAGAATAACATATATACTAGTATTTGCTGTTGATAATTCATTTTATCTTCCTTGACTCTTGTCAAGGCCCTGATATACAACTTTGTAAGGCAGGTAGGTTTTTTTGTTCCAACCTTACTCTCTGTCTTACCACATCGTTCCTAAGACATCAGTTGTCTTTAAAACATGTATAAAATGGAAATCATGTCAGATTCTGTTACTGTCCTAGAGCAAACATTTTAATACCATGTTCTATATTTAGGTCTATATTGAATGGTACTAGAATGATACAGTACCTCTTCTGCAAAGTCAGTTTTCTTGTCAAGCATTTCTCGTAATGTCTGAAGAATTTTAATGCAGAGCTTTTCTTCTTTCTCCATTAGCTTCTTTGTGTGATTAATCAACCTTAAAGAAAAATATTAAACCTTAAAGACCATTGCAAATTGTTGTTAAGCCATGCTACAATTTCTTTATGCAAAAATTGCCTGTCACTGTATTTTTCCTCAAGGAAAGGAAATAAAAGTAGGCAAGAGAATCACAATTTAAAAGGAAAAGGCATTTTCAAGATGTTGTGAGGTTTTTGTGTCTACTTGTGAATCTTTCTGCCCAAACAAAACAGAATTCTACATCCACTTTTTACACATGCTTCCAGATTAAAGTCCAGACTTGCTCTTTAATCCTTTCTGGATTTAAAGATGGCATTGTATTTATTTTAGCCTTCATTAAACCTTATTTCAAGGTACCCAGTGTTCCCCCTGCATCTTGCATACTGTAAAAGCTACATCCTTTACATCTGCCAACCTTGATGGTGGTTATACTCACCATAGAATTAGCAAATGGCATCCAGCCAAAAGGATACCCAAAAGACTTACATGTAACCACTCAATAATGCAGACATTTGGATGCAACATAACCGTGGTTTGCATTCACAAAACAACTTTACAGAACTTTCAATCTGAAAAGAAGGCACATTTTTGACTCACTCTATGACTGTGATAGGAGTTTGACTTCAGATCACTTAAGCCAATACCAGAAGCAACCTCTCTCTATATATGTATCTTTTCTGTGTAGAACAAGGCTTTGCACTCTTTCATCTCATTGCTGGAGCAATGTTTATGAAAACAGAACAGAACAGAGAAGGAAACCTGAAGTCCTTGGACAGCCATAAGTCCAAAACAATGCAGCTCTCAGTCCTGCAGTACTAACAGTAGTTTTAAAGGGTTACATCTTTATCTTGAGATTCCTGTATGGCTTTGCAAAGCATTTCTTTGCTGTGGAAATTAAATAAAACAGAAGACTGTTTATTGCATTACATAGGATATGTCCAGCAGCCCTTGAATTGATTTGATAATGACTTTGAAGGGAGTATGGACAGGGAGGATGGGGCAAGCTCAAAATTTAACTTCGGTTCACCAAACATATAAAGTACATTCTTATAATGCTGTTTTTTGCAGAATATTCAAAGAGCTAAGGATCCAGGAGAGGTGCCAAATGCATTAATTTCCCCCAAATTACCTCTGTTTAACTCATATTTTCTCAAGGGCAGCAAGGGCATCTCTCTTGAGGACTAATGAAGACTCTATTCCAATGCACAGATTGCAAATAAATCATCTAATAATTCAATACCAGGTAGGGGTGCCAGTGAAATATTTTTAAAAGAGCTGTTGGCAATTTTAAAAAAAATCAAAACAATTATTTGCTTTACCAAAATTTTTTTAAATCTAGCCCTGAGCACCCTGTCTCACCATGAATTCATGAAAAGTCTACTATGGAAAGACTAAGATTCTACTGTAGATTTGGAGAAACCTCATAACAAAATGCATTATGAAAGCAGAAGTAGGTTGAGCCTATCACAGTTTTGACAAGATACTAGCATTCCATTTCTAAGCAGGCAAGACAAGCAACCTCTTTCTCTGCTCATCGACAGACTCCTGATCTACTAAAAAACATAAAACATGCAGTGAAAGTTTAAACTTTCAATATGAACCCAGACACCTACATGCTTAAGTCACTGTTGAAAATCAGAGGTAAATGCTGCTGAAAATTTTAACTCGCTGACACCTTTTCCAAAGAAGCAAATGGGCCTCTCTTTACACCACCTACTTGGACATGAAAGCACCACATCTTATTCTGGCATCACTCCCCTCAGGAAAAAGAAGTTCTGGACTGTGCAGCACATCAACCAGCACCGAGAATTCAGCTTGCATCATGGGAGTGAACTGCTGCTCCAGAGAGGATACTACATCCTAGGGAAAAATAAATAATTGTAACTACATCTGCCCAAAAAAACTAGAAGAACATTTCTGTGAAGCTGAACAGTACTGTACAATAGATTCACTTCTAACAGCCAGGCACAAAAGCCCATGTTAAATCAGGTGAGGGGAAAGCAATCTCATATCTTTCTTTATGTTGTTCCTCATGGATGGAGAAGGTTCCCATTACTATCTACCTTGCTGTTTTCTCTGATTTCTCTTGTGGAGTAATGCCCACAAACCACTCATCAAACAATAAGATGATGTCGTACTGGAAAAATGCTGCTTGAATGATGTGGTTCTTAGTTTATCACAAGAGATGTTGTTTCCTTGGTATTTCATGTCAGAGGATGAGAAACTCAACATGAGCCTGCAGTGTGCAACTTGCAGTTATGGGCTGCATCAAGAGAAGTATGACCAGCAGGTCAAGGGAGGTGATTTTGGCCCTCTGCTCAGCTCTGGTGAGGCCCCACCTTGAGTATTGTATCCAGCTCTGGAGCCCTCAACATAAGAAGGACATTGAACTATTGGAGCAGGTCCAGAGGAGGGCCAAGAAGATGATCAGCGGGCTGGAGCAGCTGCTTTGTGAGGACAGACTAAAGGGGTTGTTCAGCCTGGAGAAGAGAAGGCTCAGCGGGGACGTCATATTAGCTTCTCAATACCTAAAGGGGGCTACAGAAAGGCAGGGGTAGGAGACACTGGAGCAGGTTGCCCAGAAAGGTTGTGGATGCCCTCTCTCTGGAGGTGCTCAAGGCCAGGGGGGTCAAAACATTGAGCAGCCTGATCTACTGGGGGCTGTCCCTGCCTGTGGCAGGGAGGCTGGAACGATATGATCTTTAAGGTCCCTTCCCACCCAGACTATTCTATGATTCTGTTATTTATGACTCCTCCATTTGCCAATTTTGTGCCGTTTTCTCAGTTCATAAACTCTTGATACCATTTAACCACTACACGCACAAAGTGCATGTCCAGTGACACATATCTGACAGAATGGCTCCTAAGACCCTAAGGACTGAAAATGCAGTAAATCTCTCTCTGGTGTTTTCCACTCTTGGAACATATTGCTGCAACTACTGGCCAAGCCATTTATTATTCTTTGTACCTGTAGTTTTTCTATTATATTCCTGTAATCCCAGGCAGGCCCACCAAGAGCTTCTTTAAAACGAGGTCCGCTGCGGGCTGACATTCTCCACCCCATGGCTGCCCTCTGCACCATGTTAGAGTGACTCTTCATGAACAAGGTGTTGACCTGGCTGTCCAAATCCACTGGAATTGCGATCCCACGGTTCTTTGCTTTAGTAGGAAGGAAAAAATAAGACATTTTCAATGGTAAAAGCATGAAAATCTTACAAAGGCCATGGTATGCAAAATGCTGAGATGCTTGGAGTTAAGGGGCAAGGAGATCTCACTTCAAAAGGTTTTAAATATAAGGATAAAGAACCTAAAGTGATAGAAATCAAGTGCCACCTAGTAAAAGATAAGCAAGCCATAACACTTTAAATGAAATAAAGATGATTTCCAGCATATATTTGCATAGATGCTCATTTATGTATTAAAATATTTTTTTACTCACATAATCTCAGATGCAGAGATATTAATAAGGGCAACAAAAAGAGCATGTATGGCAATTTCAACAACTCTGCTCAGAAGTAAATTCTTCTTTCTAGTAGACAAATGCTCATTTAGTCAATTTACTCCATGTGCAATTGGTTGCTTTTCTGAGTATCTCTCTTGCAAACACCTTGAGAAACCAAGTGCATACAAATTAAACAGTCTCCTTTTCTCTCTTCCATTTCCAATATAGCCAAGGTTGCTAAACTGTGAAATTCCTGGATGCCACTGCAGCATAACTGATAGTTAATAAACAAATGATAGTTTAAGTGATATTTATGCAAATTCAGGAAGTAATTTTTGAATATGTTGTTTGTTTGTTTGTTTTTTTAAAGACCTGAGGGGGTGGAAGTGCCAAAAAGGAGAATATCAAAGGAAAAAAAAAAATCTACAGAGAGATTTGCATGAGTTGTTGCAATTTAATAGTAGTTTAATCAAACTGCTACTTTATCCTGAACTGTCATTTGAAAGACCTTGTTAGAAAGCATTTGCGCTCTCTCCTCCACAAAAATCACAGTGTTAACTGCATCTCTCCATTCCACTTGAGATCAGAGAGAAATTCTTCTGTGGCTCAGCTTGACTTACCTGAAATTCAGCAAATAAACAAGAGATCAATGCAACCACGTTATCTTTTTGAAAGATTAGGTTGTGTTCTAGTGATTAATCAGGCTTTTTATTCTACACCACAAATAACAAGATGACTTCTTGGGGTTTTTTTGGAAAGTGTTAGCTTGAGTTCCAGTTCTGCACAGCATTTCTTTTGAGGCTTTTCCCCACCTTTCTGCACTAACGTGCCCACTTCCCACAGTCACAGAAGGCAGCAAAAATACTCTACACTCCTCCCTTGCAATTCTTAAAACTTTAAGTCCTGAATTTGTGAAGTCAACAGATGCCCTTCTTTGCTAAATAGCCTATGCATCAAACCCCAGAGGAGTAGGTGCAAGCAGAGAGTCAGGCACACAGCACTGACGAATGAAGGCTTGTATGCTGCCAAACAGTGTGAGTCACAGATCCCGGGCAGAAAGTTTCTCTCCCATCAAATACAATCTTGTAATAGCAGCATTTATTATAAACCTAAATTTGGCTGTGACACCTCAACCTCAATTTCACAGACTGTAGCAAGAACGCTCTGTCACACATGTTCTCATCCTTTCAATAGCTCCTGCGAGTTGAGGGCACTCTCTCTCTTCTCATCCCACTGCAAGAGTGTATCTTACAGGACCAGGGCTTCTGCCTGTGCATCAGGCTGTTTAACTGGGATGAGAGAGAGTTCTCACTGTTTTTCTGATAGGCACCTTTTTAAAAAAACAGACTAACTTCTATAGTAAATTAAAATTCTTAGGTCAATATAGGAAGACACATTTTCCCACAAACATATATGAATCATAAGCAGCAGATGAGCTGCATTTTCCACACTGGCAAGTGACTTTTCCCTTCAACTTTCTTCTCCCTTCAACTTGATTTGTTTCAAAGGCAAGGTTCTTGATTATCATGAGGAAAATACACATATGGCTGGCCATTATTTCAACAACTGTTTTGCCATATTCCTTGACTGGGTTATTTTTCAAAATGCATTTGCCCCGTTGCTGATTACTTTATTACAGAAGTCCATTAAAGTTCTGCCAGAGTAGGTAGGGTGCCACAGCCTATTAATCCAATTTATTATGTCCTGATGTCAATCACTGTGATGTAATTGGACAATGCTCTCTTCTCTATTAAAGTGGTATGTATACAGAATCCTGATATACCCAGGAATAAATTTGGCAATGGGGGAGCATGCTGTTCAGAGGAAAATCCAGTCTTCTGTAGTCCTATGGATGCCATTTGAAGTTAACAACTTCCATCATAGTCTGGAGAGCAGTCAAGGACTGTGATTGTTCAAAGAGATGCAGCTAATTAAAACTATCACAAAGAAAACCAGAAAGAGATGAAAAAAAATTACTCCTTTGTTTTCAACAGTTCTTATATGTATAATTCCATTTGTAATTAAGATTTGTATTAGTTGTCAAAGGGCACTGTTGAAGTCTAAGCTATAAACAAAGTCATCTTACTTCTTTGCAGCTTGTAGAAAGTTTATCTTTCATTTGTTTCACATTTCATTATTTAAAACAACATGAAACATATTTTTACATATTGGAAAGATGATGAACAAATGTGAACATAAATATTTATTTTTCATTTCAGTGTTGTAGGCTGCTTTCCTCTTCAAAACGTGTCAATCTCCCTTAAAGTATGAACATAAAATATTTAAAAGCATGTTTATTTTTGTTCCACTTAGAAATACTTTTGGACAGCACTCAATCTTGCAAAGTAGGATTAGAGCTGGTAGACAAAAGAGGCAGGAGGTGGTAAAGTTCTGCCTTTCATCTGACTAGTGAACTGGGGAAGAAAGCAGGCTGCATGGCTACCTGGTAGCATAGGTGTCTAGCAGGATACTTTAGTATGATAGACTACAACATGGCTTCAGCTGAGGGAAACTCTGCCTTGTAGGGGAAGGTATAGCACAGGCTTATCCACTACCCAGTTCCTACCTAGGACACTTTGCACAGGACATTCTGAATGCATTACACTCTTTTCTCAGTAGCAGAGGAAATACAATCTGCTGTGACATGCTTTGCACAACCAACTCTCAATCTGCCACTCACAGTGATGCTATTAGCAATATCCACAGCTGAACCAAAACAAGCAAGCAAATGGTACTCATGGTAGGCAACACAGTGCTGCAAATCCAGCCAAGTCACAGTAAAAAGTTCTGCTCTGTGCCAGGTGGCTCTGTGCCTATCCAGTGCATCAGAAGCTTTCTTCTCCTTTACTGTTTAAACAACAAAAAAGTATCCTCAGACGGGGGTCTCAAAAGAAGAGGGAAACATTAAAGCAGTGAATCAAGTACACCCAGAAATCAAGCTGCTCTCTACAAGAAAGCTGGACTCCAGTGAAGTCCCAAGAGCACAGTCCAAATGCCAACAGAAGGGCTGAAATGCACTAAGATATATTTTCTTAAATTACTTGCAGTGCTCTTTGCAGAAAGAGCGCTCCCACAAAACAGGGAGTAAAAGGACCTGTTTCAGGAATGATTTCTGAAGCACTGCTTTTTCACAGTACAGCCTAACTCAGTTCTTAGGATCAGTTTAAGACAAACAATTTTAAGGGACTGGCCCTTGCCTACAGTATTCCTTGGAAGCCCATTCTTCAGGTTAACCTGTCTTGCCATAAGGAAGATTTCCATTCTCCTTAATACTCCTTAATATTTAATTTTAAATTTCACTCCATTAGAATTTGTAGAACATCTAAAATAAAACAGTATTTAGGGTCTTCACAGCTATTTGCCAATACCATGATGACTTAACAATACCTGAAGGAGGCCCACAGAAAGGCAGGGGTAGGACTTTTCAATAAGGTATGTGATGGCAGGACTAGGAACTAGAGATGTAAATTGGAAGAGGGGAGATTTAAGTTGTATAGATCAAAGAAAACCTTTACTGTGAGGAACAGGTTGGCCAGAGAGGTTGTGGATACCCTCTCTCTGGAAGTGTTTTAGGCAAGGCACTAAGCAACCTCGTCTAGTGAGAGGAGACCCTGCCTATGGCACGGGGGTTGGAACTATATGATCTTTAAGGTCCCTTCAAACCCAAACTATTCTATGATTCTATTTAGTACACTTTACTAGACCCTAAACCACCCCTAGTGCAGATATTCTGAGGGATACATCAGCATTTCATTCCTTAAAGCAATTCAGGGAGGAGCACAACTAGCAATTTGGGTCATGAGAAAAAGCCAGAACCCAACCTGACTGTGAAGCCTTTAGCACTTTTTGCTGTTTACACCCAACAGGTAGCTGCAGACAGCTATATTGTGTTCTCCCACACCTTCCACTTGTCACTTATTGGAGTGATGCATATTTAGCTCAATTAATTTTGCTCCATAAATCAGTCCCTCCAGCTCTTAATCATTTACCAACTGCTTAACAGAGGCATGTGGATGGAGAGACACTAATGTCAGCAACAGCAAGGCTTTTTAAAGGAAATAAAAGCTTTGAGTAGGCAAAGCACAAGTCTGCC
Source organism: Turnix velox (assembly GCA_013400935.1). NCBI lineage: Eukaryota > Metazoa > Chordata > Aves > Charadriiformes > Turnicidae > Turnix > Turnix velox. Next base: position 93,242 of record VZTY01019010.1, read on the forward strand.
AATCTTGTAACCTTCACTTGGATGTTTTTTTTCCAACAGAAAATCTATGCTAAAATATTTATCAGTCTGTAAAAAGATCATCATTGAATTTTTCTTGCAATTAGGGAAACACAAGCAGTTAAAATAGAATAAAATATGTGCTTCGTCTGAAACGTATTCTTCATGCTGTCAAAAAAGTAACAATGGGATAATTATGTTATTTGAACAAAAAATTGAAAATGAAGGCCTAGCTTTTCGTAAAGTGGGAAAAAAGATTTTAAAACTCAAATGGGAAGTATTTTCAGAGCTGAAAAAATTGTTACAGGAAAGTTCACCAACATGCAGAGTAAAATATTCACAGTAAATCCAAAGAAATAAAACATAACTTGGATTTTATGCTCAATTTTTCCTGTTTGTCATTTTTCAGGGAAAAGGAAAGGGCTTTAGAGGACATAAAAGCATGGTCACGGAGCACCACTGGAGAGTTCTTTTTATTCTATATCAAGGGGTGCTAGGGAGCTGAAATTGGAGAATAAATATTCAATTAGAAATTACTTCACCACTCCCTTCCAACCATCTGCTCTCTGTTACAGACAACCCATGTTCTTTATTATCTTTAGTGAAATGAATTGTGTTGCATTTAAAAATGAAGCTAGTTTGTCTGCCATTGTCTCTTGGCCTACTGACCAAGGACATCCTCCCAAAGCTGCTTCCAAACCTCTGATTTACAGTCTAAATGTATTTAGGTTATTTACACCACAGTGTAATTTATGTCCCATTGGTTTTGGGTCAGCACTGTCCTTTTGCTTAAATGGCTATTCATGACTATTTATTTTCCTAGGTATTTTTAAAGAGCAACACCAGAAACCATTGTTTCGCAAGGCAAACATGGAGCTCCTGTAGTCTTTACTGGTAGTACAGTTCTACTTTCTCCCACAGTAGTACTTCCTCCATATCTGTTCCAGTTTTGAACTTAGGAAATGGCAATCTTATAGGACTTCCAATTTTGTAGTATGGAAACAAGGATTCTCCTTCTGCTGCTTTTGCACAGCATCCTAGAGCACAGTCAGATGCTGACTAATGTAATTTGGCTGGCTAACAAATTTTTTTTAAATGGTTTGTCAAAAGAAACAGTTTAAAAAATGCAGGTTATTCTTTGCCATTGTTTGCTCATCTAGAAAGTTCCAGTTATTTCATCATTGGTAGTAATAGCGTAGCCATACACATACTATGTCCTTGGGATATACACACACTATCTGAGAGAAGATGCAATCTGTAAAAACATAAGGGAGAAAACTAATGGATACTACAGAGACAAAAGCACAACCCAACTAGTAACTTGTAACACAGAAGAAAATTGATGCTCCAGACCCAAGCACAGATACAGGCTNATTCATCCTTGTAACACAAAAGAAGATTGATGCTCCAGAGTGAAGATCATGACTAAGAAGCAAAAATAGGTCTTGAAAGACCAGGGTCAGCCCTGGAAGAAAGACCCTGCTCCAGTACAATGTTAAGATACACAATCCAGATCTTTAGTTGTGAGGACTGGTTCCCCATTTTTACCATATGGAAAGACAGCCAGTGGCTTAAAATTGAGCCCAGTTTGAGAGCGGCCTCCATCCTTCTCAAACTAGGAAAGAATATAAAATGTAGAAATTGATAATGATTTCATCTGAAATAAATTAAACTGTTTAGAGGTCTTAGGTTCTCTTCTTTCACTCGGATCAGGGGATCTGTTAAACATTTTTCATTTGCAGCTATTTTACCAGTGAGATGGAATCTGTTTTGGTCATTCATGTCCCATGTAATAATAGAAAAGTGATACATGTACAATGTCTCAGTTCTTGCTAATGTGATAATCTGTTTCAGAAATCCGTATGAAAAAGACATATTAATATACAGATATTATTTCCTAAATATTCTCATTCATGCCAGGTAGCCAAATTACTTGGCAATAAAAACCTGTTGCATGTTGGTATCTTTGTTCCAAATCTCTTGTAGTCACAGAGGAGACTGCTGAAGAAGACAAAACCTATATTGCTTCTTTTTGAAGTGGAGGCAGATAACTGCCTGGAGAAAAAGGAGCAAGTGATGCCTGAAAAGCTTATGAAGTTCTTCCCCAGTGGTCAAGTGGAGTTGAAATACCAGAGTTGTGAGAAATTAGCTTCTGCAGCATATCTTTCTGTTGACCTGGAAGATAATGCACTTTCTTACATTGCTCATAAGGGGACAGACATCAAGATTTTAAGTTCTCGAGGCAATACTTAAATCCACCTGCCAACAACAAACTAGTAAACCCTGAGCAGAATATATGTGGCTTAAACTTGCTCTGAAATAGGTCCCTCTGAAATAGGTGCATTATTATATGGATCTTTCATGTCTTGGGAAACATGTATGATCTTTCTTCCTGCTGAGATTCATTTCTAAATCTAGTTGGTATGACACCAAAAAAAAAAAAAATCCTGTTTGTTCTGTCAACTCCATACTACATTTATTTTCCATCAAAAGTCTTTGGTCCCTGCTGTAAATCTGTCCAATACTCTCTTTCTCTCTGATACAGGCAAAATCTTTCTAGAAGGTTTTTTTAAACCCTGCTGTGAAAAATGAAGGTCGTAGCATTAAAGCTGTCAAACTCTCAAGTCAAAAAATAAAAAAAAAAAAAAGGCAGAAGAGTGCTCATAGCTGCCTAGACAAAATCCAAACCTCATCCACATACAGAAATGGCAAAAGAGGAGAAAAAAAGGCTGCCCTGTTTGTATTATGGAGGAAACCTCTGCCTTTTCAAAGACAAGCACCATTTTATGTAGTGGAACACCCAGTAAGAGTAAGGCACTGGGCACACAGCACAAAAGGACTTCTAGTACCCCCAGCCGGGGCATTTTTTATGAAGCTTACAGAAGAGCAGGCCCCAGCAAACCACATTGGCACCATGTCTAAAAATAGTATCACTAGCGTTTAAATCTCTGCCAGCCAGCAAGAGTGTTTGCCTAAAAATCCTTCTGTGGCTAACTTGCTCTTTGGGGAAATCTCCCTCCCTCACCAGTTCCCTGTCAAATAAAACACCAAATGAAAACGTGGTGATTTGCTATCACCATGATGCAATTTTGCCATGTTCAACATTGGTACTAGTGCTGAAACCTTAAACAGTTATTAACATATAGACAAAAGGATCAGCACAAGCATCCTGTCACCTCCAGCTTCAGTAAGCAGAGCATG
>VZTY01019012.1:2394-15032 GCA_013400935.1 Turnix velox
AAGGTCCCTTCCAACCCAAACCATTCTATGATTGTTTTTGTAGTTTTCTTGAGGAATGTCATGGAGATGGCAAGATGTAAACATAGGATTTAAATGCAAAGGATGTCTGTGTCTGAGTTCAAGCAGTTTGGAAGAGAATGGAGTTAGGTTGAGAATTTTGAGTTGAAAAGCCATATAGATGATATGAAAGCTGTGCACAATAAGTGTCTTGTCAACTAAAGGAAACACATGAAAGTGCTTGGTAGAATGAATTTGAATAATTCTGAAATTTTGGATTTACCCTGTGATTAGGAGCAGAGATGCTGGGAAAAGGTGTTATTAAAGCATACATGTCATCTTCTGCTGAGAGAAGAGAGATAGTAGAAAACCTCAAAGCCAGTGTTGGTAAGATTTTCAACCAGAAAATTCCTTTTCCAAATAGACCAATGCCAAAGAGACAGAAAAACTGTCCTCCAATGCCAAAGGGTTTTTTTTTTTTCCCTCCTGATGTGCACAAGTGAGCAAAACAGTCTCACAAATTAGGTTCCTCCTGCCAGCATTTTGAAGGCTTTGAAGAGATATCCTTTGCGTTGATGTGAAGGCTTTGAAGAAAGTCACCCTTAGCAATGTGATGCCTCTGAAGTGATGTAAATCATACATTAATAATTACAGGAAACTTTGGCTAAGATTGTAAACTTATTCTTTTAATAAGCCTCTTGTCTCTCTGTATCTGGGATCTGTGGAAGGAACAAGTTCTGTCATTGACTGGGAAAAATACACGTATTTATTTGTGCCTGAGATGATCCTTTGTGGCCTTGTATTTGATAGAGATATTCTGCATTAACAAAATGTAGAACTGATCTGTGATATAAACACAAGAACTAGTTCTATATCAGTAAATAAGATCATTTCCTTGCTGGAAGTAGCACTTGTTTTCATGCTGTGGGTTCATGTTGGACACTGATTATTTCTTTTACTAGTATAACAGAATGGTTATGGGCATTTAATGGGGCTGGGGTAATAGGATATTTGATGGAAGGACTAGAAATAATGGATGTAAATTGGAAGACGGTAGATTCAGGCTAGATGTAAGAAAGAAATTCTTTATGGTGAGGGTAGTGAAACACTGAAAGAGGTTGCCCTGTGAGGTTGTGGATGCCCCCTCTTCTCTATAGGTGTTTAAGGCCAGGGTGGACAAGGCACTGAGCAACCTGATCTAGTGGGTTTCCCCTATGGCAGAGGGGTTGGAACTTGATGTTTTTTAAGGTCCCTTCCAACCTGAACTATTCTATAATTCTTTCTTCTTGGTATTATGTTAATATGTAATGATATAGGGGACTGTTTTCTTCTCTCTTTAACCATGTGTACCATGAGACATGTCTTGTTCTGAAAGCTTCACAGAGAGCAGACAAAAGAAGGTACAGTCTTCATTAATTTTAACCCTGATTGCAGAGATCCCTTAGCTCTGTCACAGAATGAGTGACTGAGAAACAGAATTGAACAGCAGGGTGGAAACCTCCATGCCAGAATTTATAAGGTGCATTGGGAAAATGGTTTGTATCCAGCACTCACCAGCTGAGAGTAGTCATGCTGCTTGGTCATCAGAGTGGGGAGCTGTGCTTGTTATATAAGAATTTAAAACGTTCTTACAACTTTGCATAAGAATATTGCAGAAGAAGAGTTTATCAGCTCTTTCTCCATAGTGCTCGTGGGTCATTCTACTTACCTTTAAAGGTTAAAATTAAAAAAAAGAATAATTTAGCTCAAGTCTGAGAATAATCCTTGTCTCCTAGTCATGCTTTTTCCCCCTTAAAGACCATCTAGCATTAGGACTATGTTTTACAATCTGATCACATCATATTTTAACTGACTCTTTAGTAAATGAGACAAAATTGGCTGTTTTATAATAACTATTCATCAGTTTTTGTTTGTTATCCAGACAGTTTAGGTCATTACCCTGATCCATAGGTACTGATTCCACAGACATACTCTAACTATATCATAAGTATTCTCTTGGAGTAATTGAATGAACATTTTGTCCTTCTATAAGATGAAAAATATTGCCATTTTTAATCTCATAACATGCATTTTATTGTCAGGATGACTACTTTCAAAGATGCTTTAATTGTGTATATTATTTATTGTGACTTTATGTATCTGAGTGAACAGCATGAAACTGTTTCTGATGCTGCTCTGGAAGAAAAGATCTGCCTTTATCTTTTCTATTTTGTTAAAACAAGGTCTTACATGCTCCTTGAAAGATTTTTGTTATGCAAAATTATAGTAAATTTAGGAATTATTGGAATATTTTCCTTGGAGGAAAGAGGAAGTGAGATATGTTGCATTATACAACTCAGTCTTTTGTGTTCTTTTGATTTGAGGTGGGGGTGCTTTTTTGTGTTTGAAATCACTTTTCTTCCACTTTTATTTACAAATGGGGTGGAAATAGATGATTAGCTGGTGTAATTGCCATGCTTCTGGTCATTTCTTTGTGACTGAAGGTTATCTGCTGTGAAGGAATCATGGGCTCATGAAAGCACATAGGAAAACTCAAAGGGAAAATTATTTTATTATGGAAATTCTGATTCAATTCCTTAGAGACGAAGTAGCAGACATGCTTAACTGGGTATAAGATTTTCTGTGTGGAGTCACTGATGCTCAATTCAATTAGAGCTTGATTTTTTAAATTTATAAATAGGAAATCTTTCCTCACCACTTAATATTCTTCCAGGATGTGTTTTTCTGTATATACTTGAATGTTTTGTTTAGAGGAAAAAACAAACCCTCCAAAAATTATCTTGATCAGTTTGAAACCTTTGCACTGTGTTGCACATGCTAAAATTTTTTCCTTAGAAGTGTTATTCTTAAAGATTTTCCAGTTATTGTGATTTCTTTTATTTTTTTTCTCCATTGCTTTTAATTTGTCAAGATGATTTATGACATTCCTTTGCAAATATTATCCGTTTGCCAGATAAAGGTTAAAAACTAGATACATTTTACTCGTGTTAAAGTCACACCCTGCCTTATTTAAAGGCAGCTTTGACTTAGAGTTGCAAGCCTGAGGATATTGATTTGAATTATGCATGACTGTCTGGTATGCAGTTCCATTAGCCTGCTGGATGGATAATGTAAACATGTTCAGAATTTTAAGTATCCTATATGAGCAGCAGGTTAAAAATAGAGCTGATAAGAGCATGTGTATCTGAAAAAATCCAAATCTTGGGGAAGGAAAATACAAAAGGTTCATCTTTGAGAGAGGAGTCTGACTTCAGGTGTGATTTTCTTCTTTGAAAATGCTCAGCTTGAATAAATAGAGCTTGCTTGTGTGACTTGGACAGGTGGCACAGTTGTCATAGAATGGTTTGGGTTGGAAGGGATGTTAAAGATCATCTGGTTCCACCTCCCTGCCATGGGCAGGGACACCTCCCACTACACCAGGTTGCTCAGTGCCTCATCCAGCCTGGCCTTAAACACCTCCAGGGATTGAGGGGGCATCCACAACCTCTCTGGGCAACCTGTCCCACCCTCACAGGAAAGAACTTCTTTCTTATCTCCAGCCTAAATCTCCCCTCTTCCAATTTGCATCCATTCCTCCTATTCTTTCTATCACATATCCTATTAAAAAGTCCTGCCTATAGAAATATGGTGAGGATGACAGAACACTGGCTCAGGCTGCCCAGAGAGGGTGTGGGGTCTCCTTCTCTGGAGACATTCAGAGCCCTCCTGGACACATTGCTGTGTGACCTGATCTGAGTGTTCCTGCTCCAGCAGTGGGATTGGACTAGTTGATCTCTTGAGGTCCCTACCAATCCCTGTTATTTGTGATTCTGTAATAAGGTTTCAAACAGATAAAAGCTTTCTGGAATTTTATCCAAGTTTCTGTCAATTTTAATAGACCAAAAGGGAACTTGAAAATGAGAAGTACATTGCCATTTATGTTGCCTTTTATTAAGATTTATTAGGGTAAAAGGTGTTTCTGTTGCAGCTGTAGCATTTATAACAATTTGAGGAGTTGAGTGGAAATAAAAAAGTATTTGTGGTGTTTATTTTCAAGGTCTGATAGATGTAAATCAGAAAACTGGTCTTAATTTGCCCATAGAGGCTATGGATGCCTCCTCTCTCCCTGGAGGTGTTTAAGGCCAGGCTGGATGAGGCACTGAGCAACCTGATGTAGTGGGAGATGTCCCTGCCCATGGCAGGGGGGTTGGAACTAAATGATCTTTAAGGTCTCTTCCAACCTAAACCATTCTATGATTATAATTTAGTATTAATTTGTTTCTACCTTCTCAAAATTATTTTCCTTCATAGTTGACTCTGTTGAATTCTGTGAAGTTCCAGATTGGGTCTGTTTTTTAGATTATAAGACAAACAAATTAAAATAATGATGCATTTTCTCTGAATTTCATAGTGTTTATTTGTTTATGTCTTGAGAAATTTTGCAAGTAAATCTATGACTTAAGAGCTCATCTTGATGGTGATGTTTATTGTCCTGCTATGCATTCTTTTTATTTTCCTATTGAATCAAGGATCATGAATTTATATATATATTGGCCAATAGATAATTCTTGAGTACATCTGATAAAATTTGAAATGGTATTTTAAGTATATGGTCATTTTCCCTCAATCTGAGGAATAATTCATCTGTTAAGTGACTGGTATCTAATGCTTTTCTATAGAGAAACCTGTCTTCCTTGTCTGATAATGGCTGTTACCTTGGTTTTTTTCAGGGTAAAATTAATTTCCCTGATCATAAGTAGTAGTGCTTTGAATCACCCATCATTTCTCTCCCTTCAAAAATGGCCTTTAAAACATGGAAATTTTAATAATTAAAAATATTAGTTATCATTAGTGTTATAGGTGTTTTATTGGCAACAGTGGCCATTCCCAGGGAATTCTGAGACTCTGTGATGGAAAAACTGAAGAGCTGATTTTATGCAGGATGATCACAATTGCAGTTTTTTCTTTAAAAAATACTAGTTTGTACTGTAGTGCTTCTCGGAGAGGAATTGGGGAATCTCTTGAGCTTTTGTTTATGTTGTAGATAGTTCAAATCAATATTATAGAATATATATATATATATAATGCATGTGTAAAGGTGAATATGATGGCAGGAGTACACAGCCATTGTGTAAATATCTCCACTGTTCCAAATACTAGTATTTTTTGAGTGGTTCTGACATATCTGCATTATCAAAACTATTACTAGTTGATTTGCCATAAATACCACAGTGTAGCAGTTAATTTTGAGTCCCTTTTCATTGTTCTCTAGCTTTCTATTGCCTCTAAAGTGAGGTTTAATTATAGCTGAGTGCTCACAGTTAAAAGCATTATGTGGATGTTTTTGGCCCCAAAAGAGAGTGTCATACCCTAGGACACTTTGAAGTTAAATTTAAATATGAAAAGAAATGCATTTTATAAAATAAATCTAACTCTAACAGTGTCACTATTAGAAAAAGGAAAACATTTAACATGTCTTTAGTTCATATGTGATTTGGAGAACTTATTTATAATGTTAATACAAATAGGAATAAGAGTCTTTCTGGCTCATGTGCTTCAAAATTTGTTTATTTTAAAGCAAGGCTGAGCTTGTGCATGTGAAAAAATTAGGTGAGGTTTTCATTTGAGTGGGTTTTTTTGTGTAATACTTAGAAATTTAGGTAACTGAGGAAAGAAGAAAAGAGGAGCATTTGCCTACCTGTTCTTCTCATGTTCTTAGTTGCCTTTGTGGCACTCATTTATGCAGCTGATGTCTTTCCATAAATTTATTGGAATGAAAGTTGGGAAATGACTCTGAATAAATCTACATGGAGTTCATATTAAAATAATTTATTTTTCCTTCTGGTTATTCCCCTTTATTTCTCATCCATTAATTCATATTGTGTTAGTATCAGCGCTTGGGTTTTGAATTCTGTGTAAATTTTTTTCTATTAGTCTTTTGTTTTATAAGGAAATACTGAAACATGATGGGAAAATCACTTTACTAACTGCCCTCTTCTTCACTGATGAGTACAAATTATTCCCAAGTTGTTGGAATGCAATTTGCATCTGAAAATGTCCATAATAAATTGGTATAAAGAGACAGAACAATCACTGCTTAAGGGAGGTTTATTTGCTCCATTTTATTTGTAATCATGGTCTTGCATACAGTGTTTCTGCAGAAAAATTCCTGCAGTGGATCTCTCAGCCTAGAAACACTTCAACTCTGTCATTAAAAATGAACAACAAACTCAGAATTAATTTTTTTTTATACTCTTGTTTTCATTTTAACATTGTTTCAGTGTTGATCATATTAAATCTGCACATTTTCTTGAGGAAAAATTCCTATAGAGAGGAAATAATCTGGGGTTTTATTGGTTTTTTTTGTATAAATCATACCTTAATTTTTTTTTTCTGGGAGGGACAGAGGAGTGAGGGAGAGGAACACTTCCAAGAGGTTAGATATTCATCCTGTATAGATGGCTGAGATTCCTACTGTGTCAGTTTTGTGGTGTTTGATAAGGCACACAAAAGCACTTGTGGGAGAAAGCATATCACTTGTATCCATGGTAACTCGAAAGACACTTTGGAACTCAAAAGGGATAGAATAAGCCAGAGTAATAGGTCTCATTATAAGGGCAAAATACATAAAAGGTTCAGGCATATGCTTTTAATTAGTTGCCAAAAATAGCTGGAATCCGAGATGATGCAATGAAACAATCCTGAAGTGTTAGAAATGGGGTTGAAAAATAAAGACATCCTCAACTGACAGGCTTTTTATCTTATCTTATGGGTGTTTGGTCCATGAATACTAATAGATTTGCTGCTGTGGTTTGTTATTCTTGCTTAGGACATGAGAGCACACACTGCTAAAAGCCTAGTGAAGGTCTCCTATGACCACAAGTTCTAGAAGTTCCATGGTGATGATGATTCTCATGGCATGATCTTTATGAGTAGCATGGGCAAAGTATTAATTCTCTTATGTTTTACAGGAGCACTGGTGGAAAAAGGAATGTATTGAGAGCTCCTCTATAGGGAAAATTAAGAAAAAAAGTGAATAAAAACACTGTTTAGTTTGAGATTAAAGAGGAAGAGTTTTTAGGAATAAGTCACACCAATGAATTTTAAAATAAGGAAGTAGGTAATGGGTGGAAGTGTGAAAATGCACAATGAAACTCAAGTGCTGGAGAGCGAAAATAGAGCAATGACGTAGAGGGTATAGGATGTTTGAATAACTATTTTAATAGAAATATTTAAATGGAGGGAATAATTTCTGAAGTTTTCTATTTGAACAGCAGTGTTTGTGAGGGATCCATCTTGTGTTGCAGTGCAATTCTCCACATTATTTCCTCTGTTGCTATAGAAACTAATTCTAGTGCAGCTGTGATCGCTTATCAAAATTCTAATGTTTCAATACCCATTCCTTATTTTTTTGAGTTATTTTAAATAGCCTTGTCTCACTTTGAATCAAACTGCACATTTCATCACTGGTGAATTGTTGACTGGTCAAAATGTTAATGCAGAGCAATGCCAAATGCTGCTTTGGTGGGGTTTTTTTGTTTGTTTGCCCTTTTTTTAAATTTCTGTTCTGTCACCTGAGCTGTCTACTTATTGTTGAAGTTTGAATAACTGGCAAATTAATACTTTTTAACTTCATAAATTAATAAAGGTCAATATTTGCTGGCTTATACCAGCATTTTGTAATGGATATTACTTCCCCAGTTCAATACTAATTACATTTAACTTTTAATAAGCCTTAAATTGCTCCTATTCTTCATACAGTTGCCCTTGGCTGTATAGCCATGGGTGGATGTATGTAGAATCATAGAATAGTTTGGGTTGGAAGGGACCTTAAAGATCATCTAGTTCCAACTCCTCTGCCATGAGCAAGGCCACCTCCCACTACACCAGGTTGCTCAATGCCTCATCCAGCCTGGCCTTAAACACTTCCAGGGATTGAGGGATCATCCACAACCTCTTTGGGCAACTTGTCCCACTGTCTCACCACCCTCACAGGAAAGAACTTCTTTCTTCTCTCCAGCCTAAATCTCCTCTCTTCCAATTTGCATCCATTACTCCTATTATTGGCAAATAATAGATTGAAAAAGACCTGTGGAAGTTGTCTAACCTCCCAGTTGGAGGAGACTTAACTTCAAAGTTGCCCAGACTGTTCAGGACACTAGCCAGAAGAGTTTTTAAAACCTTCAAGCCCCCTTTGAGCAATTTGTTCCAGTTGAGAGACATTCTTTTATCTAAGTTTATCCCTTTTTTTCATTTTCCCCCAAGAAAATAATGATTTTCCTTGTTGCAATGTACACATCTATCAGTTACACATAGGTTTTAAATCACAGAATGTCAGGGATTGAAAGGGACCTCAAGAGATCATCTAATTCAGTCCCTTTCATGGAGCAGGACCACCCAGATCAGGTCACACAGGAGGGTGTCCAGGTGGGGTTTGAATGTCTCCAGAGAAGGAGACCCCACACCCTCTCTGGGCAGCCTGTGAAACTCTTCTCTCACCCTCACCTTGACAAAGTTTCTTCTTCTATTTCTGTGAAACCTCCTGTGTTTCAGCTTGCACCCATAAAATAGTGTATTAATAAAATAGTTTAAAATTTGCTGAGATCTGAAAAAAATGACATTCTGGCTGTGAACCATGTGAAACATCATTCTGCTGAGTATGTTTTCAATTATAATGTCAAGATCTAAGAACTTTGCTGACACCAAATTATGAGAGAGGGTGGGATGATAGTACATCTGGGGAAATGCTGTAATGCTTTCCAGCGTGGTAGCAGAGCTACTGAAACGTTCAGGCAGTACTTTTCAAGATAATCACCGACTTTCTAATGAGTGTACACTAATTTCACATGGGGTGAAATAAATAATTTTCAATTTTTGAAATTATCATACAATTTTGAAATTACCATGTGCCTGCAGCTGGAGCTGTCAGCCTGATTACTAATTATCTGCTGAGCACCACCTTTTAGTCTTGTATGCAACAAGCAGCATCAAATAGTAATTTCAGATGAGGTATAGAAATGAAGTTTCACAGAAATAGGAGAAAAAAACTTTGTCAGGGTGAGAGAAGAGTGACACAGGCTGCCCAGAGAGGGTGGGGGGTCTCCTACTCTGGAGACATTCAAACCCCACATGGACACCTTCTGTGTGATCCTGCAGGTGGATGATCTCTTGATGGTCCCTTCCAATCCCTGACATTCTGTGATATAAACTTTCCTAGTATAAGAAGAGTCCATGAGAAACAAATTTTGATGGATATCCATGTGTTTACTCTGTCATTACAACTATAATTTTAATGCTGTAGGTATAACACCATGTTCATCACAGCATGATTTTCCAGTTAGTCTTTTGGGTAATTAAATGAATTGAGAATTATTTGCTGTACTCTGATCCTTGATTGTTCGTTCCTATTGTTTCTTTGTGTGGATGACACTGAAGACCAGTTCTTCTATAGTTGAGGGCTGAAGCCTCATTCTACAGAAAATTACATGTTTTGTGGATTCTATGACTGTAGAAACAGCAACAACAGACACTACAAAGAAGCCATATAAAGAATCTCATCAGTGACAGAGTGGGAGGCCTCAGAAGTGCCCAAAGAAATTAACTTTTGAGTAACTATATTTCTTTGTGCCTTCTTTGAGGCTTTGTTGGATTGAATGGGACAGACTATCTCAGTCTCTGCTGCTTAATCTTTATATTTTCTGTGACTTTATAGCCCTCTTGCTTTGGATAGAAAGGTGCCTTGGTTTCAAAGCATATCCATTTTCTCTGATTTCACAGTTTTTCATGTCTTTTTCTGGACAGTTTGCCCCAAAAGTGATGGTAGTGCTGCTATTCCTAAGCATACTTTCTACAGACACTAATATCTAAAAGGTTTTAGAAGAGTTCTTGAGCCTGTATAGACAATTTTCTGCTATTATTGACTACTAGGTACACACAGAATCAGATTGTCCTTGCTTTTTCTGGGTTCTAGCAGCTTTTTATTGGGTAAAGTTACAGGAGCTATTTCAAAAGCAAAATATTCTTAATTTTCTAGAATCCTTTTTACAGGGATTGCCCAGAGAAATTGTGGGTGTCCCATCCCTGNCTAGGTACACACAGAATCAGATTGTCCTTGCTTTTTCTGGGTTCTAGCAGCTTTTTATTTGGTGAAGTTACAAGAGCTATTTCAGAAGCAAAATATTCTAAATTTCTGGAATCCTTTTTACAAGAATTGCCCAGAGAAGTTGTGGGTGCCCCATCCCTGGAGGTGTTTAAGGCCAGGCTGAATGAGGCATTNCAAGTCACTGAGCCAGTGTGTCAGGGAAAGAAGAGGGAAATGGGCTTGAATAGATAAGAAAAATCAAGATCCCTTTCAGTCTCTGGATCAGAATAAACAATTACCACTGTCTCCCCACTCCAAAGGAAAAAATAATAAGAAATCTAAAATAAAAAAATAAAAATAAGTGCTTATTCTGGGAAACATCTTGTCTCTCCTGGAATGTAACTAGCTGTATTCTCAAGGTTGTGCAGATTTTCACCTACAAATATCTTCACCCATCAGACATCACTGTTTTCTCTTTTATCTCTTTGCTTTGTTGACATTGCTTTTTTCTCAGATGTGAACTACTTTTTTGCATGTCATGTGTTGTTTTATTTTCCCCATTCCTTCACCTCTCTTCCTCCTTCACTTTTGCTTTGTTATTTTAGCTGTTTGTAATTTTTCATTCCTGTTTGCATCATGTCTATTCTTTATTCCCCTTTTTTTTTGCTTTTCTCATTTTCTATACAGATATACAATACTTCTCTCCTTTTATTCCTTTCCTTTGTTCATTTACCAACATCCTATCAGTTTTTTCTTTATCATTACTTTCTTCTTTTGCCTTTTATTTCTGCATTTTTTATTCTTCTTTATATTTTTACCCACACCCTGATATTGTATTTTTTTGTTTTCCCATCATTTTCTTACACTGCAGAGCTGATGATAGTGGAAAATTCTGTGAGGTTATATCCTTTAAGAATCTAGTGTCTTGGATTTCTCCGTGGCCAGAGAGATTTTGGATTCCCCCTCCCTGGAGGTATTTAAGGCCAGGCTGAATGAGGCATTGAGCAACCTGATCTAGTTGGAGGTGTCCCTGCCCATGGGACAGAGATGATCTTTAAGATTTCTTAGGACCCAAACCATTCTATGTTGGTGGTAGTTCAAAATTCCAGTGAATTTTAGATTAATAATATACAAGAATTGAAATAAAAATAAATCTAAAATAAGATATATATTTAAAAACAAACAAAGCCAGAAGAAATTAATTAATAGTCTTCTAAGACTTTATTTCAGTTCCCTGCTTCATTGGAAGCTTTCTGTGATGATGAGCCCTTCTGAAATAGATTCACAGCCATCATTTTAACCTCTTATTTAAACCTGTACTTTAGTTCTCCATCTGTAAAATGCCAAACCCACTAAATTCTATTAGAGCAGTGCTATTATGCACCATAATACACATGTCACTTAAATATATTAACACTTAGAAGCTGCCCAATTCGGGGTCATGCAGATGTCTTAAGTAGATGGGCAGATAATCTCACTTGATTACTGAAAATTAAATAAAAAACCCTGCTGAAATAGTTCATGTAGAATCAGTGAGAGCTGCCCTGCTCTCAGAAGTACTACAAAAATAAGACCAAGGAATCAAAGCCAGCTTTATCTTCCTTTTGTTCTTCATATAATGTAAAGATCATCTAGTTCTAACCCNCAGAATCACTGAGAACTACTCTGTGTAAGGCCTCCCTGCAGCAGTCTATCTTTAGCACTCAGAATTACTACAAAAATAAGAACAAGGGATCAAAGCAAGTTTTTTCTTCTTTTTGTTCTTCATAGAAAGTAACTTTCCTGGTTAATTTTTCACCAGTTTGGGTACTCAGGTATATTGAGCTAAAATGCTAGGGAACTTTCCACAATTTTTGGAAGAAAAATTGCATAATGCAGTTACCAAGATGAATCTGTTTTTGAGAAACATTTATTGGTCGTGTTTTAGGTTGTGGAAGGAGTTCTCATTAAAGGAAGTAGTTGTAGCTCATTTACACTAAAAGTATGGGGGAAAAGGACATTGGGATTGAGGTAATTAAAGAGCACAAGTGAGTGCAGTATGTACTGCTGAGTGGATTTTGTTGATGTCATCAAATCATAGAATGGTTTGNACATCTCCAGGGATGAGCGGGCATCCACAACCTCTCTGGTCAACCTCTTCCAGTGTCTCACCACCTTCACAGGAAAGAACTTTTCTTATCTCCAGCCTAAATGTCTCCTCTTCCTGTTTGCATCTATTACTCCTAGTCCTGCCATCCTGTACCCTATTAAAAAGTCCTACCCCAACCTTTCTGTAGCCCCCTTCAGGTATGAATAATTATTAAGATCTTAGAGAGGGGGTTCTGTATCACTTAGAGAGCTTTGTGTACTTTTTTTTTGTCAAATAATCAATGAATGAGCCTGAAATGAGCTGCAGAGCTATTAAAATGTCCCAGAAAATGATACACATAACACATTCTTCTTGCTTTCACATCTCACATTCTTTCCTCGCATGAGACCAAGTAAAACATGAGCAGAAACATTACAAGGGTATTAGCTGTGATGTTACCATTTTGGGAATTACTTTTAGACCTCAGTGGGACCTTTTTCACCTTCTCAGCAC
>VZTY01019020.1:0-19011 GCA_013400935.1 Turnix velox
TGCAAGCTAAAGAGAACCAGTTTTCCCACCTTTCCTCATAAGGAAGATGCTCCAATCCCTTCATCATCTTTGTTGCTTTGTGCTGTTCCCTTTCCAGCAGTTCCCTGTCCTTCCTAAACTGAGGAGACCAGAACTGAACACAATACTCCAGATGTGGTCTCACCAGGGCAGAATAGAGGAGGAGAAGAACCTCAACATACTGACTACACCCCTTCTAATACACCCCAGGACACCATTGGTCTTCTTGGCCACAAGAGCACATTGATGGTTCATGGGCATTCTTCTGTCCACCAGGATCCCCAGGTCCTTTCCCTCAACACTACATTCTCCCTTCATTCTTCACTCTCTACAATCTGATTCCTCTTTTACTTCAAGTTGAAGACAGGGATAGATTATACTGTACACTCTTTTCTTTCAGGATAGGTTTGAGAGAAGTGAAAGAAACTCCTACCCTTTTGGAGGAAATATTGTGCACTCAGACATATCAGCTAAGGAGAGCATCTCATCTCAGAAGTTTAATGTATGTGCTAGCAACTGAGAATCAATCTGTTACCTTCTGTTTTATTTCTGGAAGGACTTAGCTACTGTATACACATGACAAACATTTCCCAGACATCTTTTAAATACCTTTTTTTTGTCAGCTCTGACTGAAGTTCTCCTCTTAATTACAGTTTTTGCAGTCAGTTTCGTTATATTTGTTTATTGCATTAAAGAATGCAAAGTGTGCTGAAAAATCAGAGCTATCAAATCTCCTTCTGACAGGTTTACATGTAACATCTTCCCCAAAAAAACGATTGCACTGCATTTATGTGTTGTGTGGTTAGAAGATGGATGAACAACACCAGGTTGACAAGTAGGGAAACTGAATTTCTCTGCCTGAAAACAGGTGCACAATAAGCCTCTTTCACAATCCTCAACCTACATCCTACCCACATGATGCTGGCTGGGGATATAACACAACATTTTTGAACTCAGCTCATGTTTTGTCACCATTTCTCACACCTCTTCAAGGTCATCTTTAGGTACATCCCATCTCTTTGCTTTTGCAGCTTCTCCACAGCAGTAGACAGCTAAAAAAGATGACATGTTCACCCCAATTTAATTTACTTTTTCCTTGCAAGTGTTCTGTTGGTGAGCCTAAGGAATGAAATCTTGTCTTATTTCTTCATGCAAGAATCATTGCCCCAAACTGTCATTTTGGCTATCACATGTCAAGTCTATTCTGGCTCCTTGTTGTCTGTATTCCCTGAGGGTAAGAAGCAGCAGCTTCTTATCTGCTGCTTTCAAAGGCTCCCAGAGGCCACTGCCAATATTTTTGTTATCCTAAGATGTAATGTCAGCTTCTCAGCAGATTTTGATATTTCACATACACACCAGAATATCATGGAGGAGAAAGTCATGAAAATTTCCTTCCTTACTTACCTTCAGATCTGATTTCTGTTTCATCTCTCATGATGGTCACTCAGAAAGAAAACAAAATTTGCTCCTGGTGTGGCACGGAAAGGTATCATCTCATCATTTTCTGGTGACATCAGTACATTCCTTGTATTCCTTCTATAATGATTTGTTGTCCTTGGGTTTATAACTTAAACAAAAGCAGGCAAATCTTTTATTTTCTATACTTATTCCTAGCCGGTTTTCCCTAAAATAGAATGGTTTAGGTTGGAAGGGACCTTCAAGATCATCTAGTTTGGACACCTCCCACTAGATCAGGTTGCTCAGTGCCTCATCCATCGTGGCTTTAAACACCTCCAGAGAGGGTGCAATCATAACCTCTGTAGGCAACCAGCTCCAGTGTCCCACTACCCTCACCATAAATAACTTATTTCTTCTATCCAACCTAAATCTACCCTCTTCCAATCTAATTCCATTACTCCTAGTCCTGCCATCCTAGACCCTATTAAAAAGTCCTACCCCAGCCTTTCTGAAGGACCCCTTCAGGTACTAATAAGCTACTATGAGTTCCCCCCTGTGCCTTCTCTTCTCCAGGCTGAACAAGCACAAATCCTTAGCCTGTCTTACATAAGGGAGGTGCTCCAGCCCTCTTGATCATCTTCATGAACCTCCTTTGGACCTGCTCCAACAGCTCAATGCCCTTCTTATGTTGAGGGCTCTAGAACTGAACACAGTAACTCCAGTTGGGTTCTCACTAGAGAGGAGTTGAGGGGCAACATCACCTCCCTTGACCTGCTGGCCACACTTCTCTTGATGCAGCCCAGGATTCAATAATACAGCAATAATACAGTAAAGATAAATAGAGAGGTGAAAACTTAATTTGATTAAGAGTTCCCCCATCCAACCTCCTGCACATCACAGTAATGTGATGAAGATCTGATCAGGTCAATTATTATTTTGCCCTGTCAAGTCCTAAAACCCTCCATGAGTAAGATACCTCTGCTTCTCTGGATGATCATCACAGTCCTCCTAGTGAAGGGCTTTGTCATTTTTACTAGTGTACATCCTAAATCTGTTGAGCTTTGCTTTGTCTCCATTATCAGTTTTTTTAGCTGTCTAACACTGTTGAGAAAGATCTGGTGGCTTTGTCTTTATAACACATTCAATGTAGATTTAGACAGATAAAGAGAAGGACACCATGGAGGTGTCCACATATGGCCTATGGATCTAAGCTCAGCAGAGCACTTAAATAGCATTAAATGAGTCTGTGGTGTATTTCCACTATGTCTGAAGTAGATATTTAGACTGAAATAATTTGAAAGACTCAACTGCTTCCTTCCACTCCTTTTCCCAAGCCTGAGCTTTCCATTAAAAGTCTCATATTCACTCCATAAGGAAAGTCTTAAAAATTCCAGAGTCTCACCAGGTTTTGCTCCATAGGGAAAATCTTAAAAAATTCCACAGTCTCACCAGGTTTTATTCCTCTCGGAGTTTTTGAATTTTACTGTTATTACAGGGGGTAGAGCAACATCTTAGTGAAACTCAGTGAGCTTAATTCTGATTGTTGGATTTCCATGGAGAAAAAGAAGTCAGTGCACAAAGAGATCATTTAGGTCACCAATCTTTAAATACAGAAGTCAGGAATACCTAGATCTCCTTATTAAAACATCATTTTGCATTTATTTTAGATGCAAATCCCCTCAAAGCAAGTTGAGGGAACAGGAATTACTGGAAAGGAATCTCCCAATTATTTCAGTAACTAGACAGAAGACCTCTATGTGTAGATTCAATCTTTTTAAGTTTTTACCTTGCCACAGAGCACTGGTGACTCAAATTAATTTAGGTTTGAGCTCACTTTGAACTCTTTGTTAAATCAAATCCTACTTTTTCTGACTCTCTTAAGAAATAAATAACAATCCATCCTTTTACCATAATAACTCATCACTCAGTCACAAAGTGGGAGGCATGAATTTTAGGATCTCCCTGGCTTAATGAGTGTTTAAAATCATCTCCCCAACACCATAAAAGGATGGTTTGCCCTCAGGCTAAAGAAGATTCTTGTCTGAAGTGTTTTCCAATGTTTTAGCTTATTATTATTTGCTAGTTACATTAGGTCAGGAACAGGTGATAAAAAGGAAAGTGTGAAGGTGATTACTGACCAAAAAAAGATAGAAGATATACTTAGAAATGTGCCAAAAAGTGTCCTAATGCTAAAAACTCAGACTTTCCATTTTTTTTAATAGAATAGTGGGCCATATTAAAATGCAAATGCTTAAGTTTGTATTTTTTTTAATACTGTGTCCACAAGGAGTCAAGGTGACTACCAGTAGCCATAGCCTGAGCAAGAAATCTAATCTCTGTTGTAATTTACCACCTAAATCCTGACAATAAAGGTGTTGCCACCCTTCTAAAATTGATTATGTAGCACCTCATTTGTCCTTGTTCATTTCAATAAACTCAGAATTAGTCACACAATTTAGCCTCAAATTTCAATGCATTCACTCCTCAGTGTTATGGAAGTAGTGGGTTCAGGGTATGCTGGAACATATCTGATCACATTACTTTGATGTTTCCATTACAACCCTGTGAAAAAAGCTACTTATTCATTTATCTCAGTTTCTTAACCCCTTTGCTCACTCCAGCAAGCAGCAGAGAACAGAGGGAGCTCTCATGCAGCAACATTGACTAAGTGAATTCAGGACAGCATAAGGTGTTTCTTAGGATTCAGGAGAGGGTTTTTAATACATTTGTGACCTTGGCAGTCCTAGGAGGGCTTCATTTCTCTGGATGAGAAGCTTTGAAAGTTTTTGGTTTCCCCCTCCCCATGTAAGGTAAGATTTTCTGCAGTCTTTTCAAGCACAGCATTGAGTTTATTTGCAGGTTACCCTACTTAAATTCTCTTGGAAATGTCATATGGCTATTATATTTTTCACTCTTGGGCTGCTGAGAAGTACACCAACAAAGAGCCAGGAGAATCCAGGTGAAAGCTCTCATAGCTGGGCTGCAGATATGGAGCTGGAATCCTTGAGCCTTTAATGTGGTAGATTCATCATTAGCTGTTATCTGAACACTTGGCAGACTTCCCCTCACAGCCCACAGCAAATATCTTAGTTGCAGGAAAATACCCCAAACCAGCCCTAAAGGGGAAAAGAAGTGTTTAATTTAGCATAACCATAGCTTGGGCACCTAAAAAAGGAGAATTGGATGTCTTGGTCCTTGTACTAAATGCTTGCCTTTCCTGCAGAGTTTTATTTAAAGCATGTAAGTCATTATTAAAATTAATTAATTCAGTGGTTATTAAAATTCCTGCATTCAGAGTGTGGTGAGACACTGGAACAGGTTGCCCAGAGAGGTGGTATGAGACTCTATCCCTGGAAATATTCAAGGCCAGGTTTGATGAGGCTCTGAGCAACCTGATCAAGTGCAGGATGTCCCTGCTCACTGCAGTGGGGTTGGAATAAATGGTTTTTGAAAGTTCCTTCCAAGCCTATGATTCTATGATTCTGTAATATATATGTCTTAAAGCTTTTTAATCTGTTTGTTACCTTCCTTCTGAATGTTTATAGCTCAACAGTGTGGAATGACATTCTGAATTTGAATGAAGAGGCTAGAAGAGCAACAACATGGTCAACTTTTTACACTTATTCTATGTATTGGCAACTTTGCACAGATTTTTCCAAACTATTGTATTTATTTTGCCAATATATGCCATGAAAATAGGAGTGTCAGGCAGCTCTGAACATTCTATGAGGGATGGAGTATAGTGCATGCTTCTGATGCCAAAAATAGCTTAAGAAACACAGATCAAATGGAAATCCAAAAAAAAACCCCAAATGCAAAGCTTCTCAGGAAGTCTTTTACCAGATTCATATAACTTAACATTAAAAAATCCCCCCTGGGGATAAGGTCAAGAACCTGACATCCTACATTTTATCTTTCCTATATAAAACAGGGTAAAAAATATTTAATGCTAACTAACTCAAACTTCAGCCCAGCTCCTGGTGACCAAAGTTTTTTAAATTAGCATGTGAACAAATTACTAGACAAACATCTCTTTGTCCAGAGTAGCAATTTGTGAATGAGATCTATTATCCTCTTTTTGTCAGAGACACTTCTCTGCCCTTCAGTCTTCCCATCTTCAAAATAAAGCTAATTTTACCTGTAAAGTCTGTAGGGAGTGCAATGAATAACCTCAAACTGCTTTTAAAAAAAAATAAAAAATCAAAACTCAGCAAATTATTATTATTAATATTACTAATAAAGCTGAGGAAATAAGCTCATCTTTCATTTTGCCTGGAACCATAAAAGGAAAAATAGGACAGAATATTTTCAGGGAGGGTATTTAGTTGGATGAGGCTGAGAGCAGCACAAAGTATTTTATCCAGCAGTAATTTAAGCAAAGTTGGAGCACACTAAAAGAGGAAATAAATGTGGTAACAAGGTGACAGACTCTGAAGAGTCACTGTGCTGTCTTGAGGCTGATATGTGGCATAGGCAAGGTAAGGAAGAATATGAATAAAAATGTGACCTACTCTGCCAAAGTTTCACTGTAATACAGTTTTCATCCCCATAAAGGTTTATCAGCCAGCATTGTGAGTCCTCTTAGAGAAGGAAAAACCATGGGAATCTACAACATTATTCCAGAAAATAGCATGTAACTTAATTTTCTTTTCTCTGTCACTTTTCTCCTGATCAATGATAAAACCCACTGGCTAACCAGAGTGAGTTTAGAGATTGTTTTGCAGTTTCTAATAACTAAAGTACACATCTCACAGACTGCAAACCAAGAAATCTGAAATCAATTCTAATTCAAGCTTAAAATACTTAAAACAGTGTCTCTGGCTGCGAAGTCCAGCAATGATGCACTCCTGGTTTTAATGGTAAAAATTAATATTAATAACTGTTCTTTTCTGGCTCCTCAAGTCCTTGATCCCAGAAGGTTTGTGCAATTGCTTGTTAGAGCAAACAATTTCACTCTGAAAGTTAAGAGATAAAGCCTAGTAGTCTCTGCATTAGAATTATTGTTTGACACAACTTTTATTTAATGAGGGAAAAAAAAGGAATCTTTTGAATATGGTTCTTTTAGGTAGAGCAGTGCTTTAGTTGCTATTTTCCCTTGAGTTTTAGTGGTGCTAGAGGGGTATCTCTGGAGGATAATCCCAATTTTAGAGTGAACAGAATGAACCTGTTGCTGTGCCTTCCTCTTCCCAAAACCTAGAAAGGGAAAGTCAAGTAATTAGGATCCCACTTGACATTCTTCTATTATGTATCTAGAGACAGACTGACCTTTGTAAACAAATTTATTTCACTAATACAATAGAAGACATCTGTGAAGAAGCACAGATCACTTCAAAAGCATCATTTCTTAGGGAATGTGGACTTAAGAAATAGCTATGAACAAACTTTTTTTTTTTTTTTTCTTTCCTGAACTACTTTAAATGTCATCTGGACTGAGACATATTTCTCCCCAGTCATGTCAAGATGTGGAATTGGACTTGAGCCTATAATGAAGAATTTCTCACATAAAACATTTCCCAGTCTTTTTCATCATGTGTCCTTCATGGGACTCAGCATTAATTAGGAGTGTAAGGCTGGAGAAATTGCCAGTGTCATCAGATCCAGACCCAATTATCACAGACTACTACCTTTTCTGACCCTGTTGACAACCCTTCACATTCTGTCTCAAGGCAGTCAGATCTTTTTCTGCCATGCCTGTGATCAGAGGCTGTCCTCCAATTTTACTGCTGCAGAATTTAGAAACTTTCTCTGAATTTCCATCTTACTTTTACTCTCAGGTTGATGCTCCTGGGTCTGCACTGTCCTATAACTAGAGGAGTGTGGACCTTTCCACTGTCAATTAGTCAGAATTTGGAGTAGAGCAGTCAGCTGAAGATGAGAAGAGCAGGAGTTGAATTGGTGTGGTCTGTGTGAGACTAAATGTCACACCACCTGAGGAGAGCAAGTCCTTCTTGACATACAACTCTGACATGAGTCTTTGCTTATGGATTTATTACTCCTAGCAGAAGCAGATCCCTGAACCTTTGAAGATGCTGGAGGATTCTTCAGCCTGGAGAAGAGAAGGCTCAGGGGGGACCTTATAGTAACTTATCAGTACCTGAGGGGGTCCTACAGAAAGGCAGGGGAAGGAATTTTTAATATGATATCGGATGAGAGGATCAGAAACAATGGATGTAAATTGGAAGGGGGTAGATTTAGACTTGACATAAGAAAGAAGTTCTTTACAGTGAGGCTGGTGAAACACTGGAACAGGTTGCCCAGAGAGGCTGTGGATGCCCCTTCTCTGGAGGTGTTTCAGGCCAGGCTGGATGAGGCTTTGAGCAACCTGGTGTAGTGGGAGGTGTCTCTGCCTATGGCAGGGGTGGTTGGAACTAGTTGATCTTTAAGTTCCCTTCCAACCCAAACCACTCTATGACTTATCCAGAAAGGAACCATAGGAATAGTGGCTTCCTCCCTAGAAAAATAGTTTTCTTGTGTTTTTTGTCTGTACAGGTTCTTTTCCACTTGTGGTCCTGTCAAGTTGATTCCTTTGTGATACCTATTCCTATTTCTTTTCCACTTATGGTCATGGCAAGTTCATTCTTCTGTGATACTTATTCCTTTTATGTTCTTTATTTATTCCTTATTCTTTCTTCACTTTATGGGTGTTGAACTTTGAGAACCTGAGTCATGCATAAGATCCTTGTCAGAATGACATAGCAAAGCTCAGAATCCCATTGAATTTTCCTCTTACCTGCTCCATTCTTTTCTTACAAAGGCTGCATAATAAAGTCAAACAGTTGAAGAAACTGTTTCATAAGTGTCAAACAAACAATCTGACAAATCCAGAGCTTCTTGCCAGATTTCTAACAAGGTAGGTAGTGGTGGATCAAAATCACCATGATGAAAACTTTACTGTCTGCTTCAGATTGCAGTTTTCACTCTAAATTATTCCAGAAACAGTTTAGAATTAGCACTTATTTGTATCATTCATATTAACCAGAAATTTGGGAGGAAAAAATGACATCATCATAAAAACTTTAGGCTTGGAGAAGCTGCACTTGAAAAAAAGGAATAGTCAGATAATTTTGGAGAAGCTGGGCATGTGACATTTTTGTAAATAGAATGCAAAAGTACTACAGAGGATTTGGCATTATTAACACTAAAAATATTACGAGAATCTAATCCTGCAAGATGCTGAGTCTATGGGAACATGCAGCATTTGGCAGCTCTCAGGAAGCTCTCAATAACTCTTAGATTCAGGCTTAAAGTGCTGTGATCCTGAGTTGCCCATTAAAGATGCACTAAATGTTTCCACTAAGGGAAGTCCCAATTATGTGGTTTTATATAGAAAAAAGGGAAAGTTAATGAATGGATATGTAACAGCTCTGATGCCACTGAAGCACTGAGCTGTCATCCTCATAACTTTCCCAGGGTGTAAAACATCCTCTTTTCAGCTTCTCAGAAGTTATTAATGCATTTGATTTAGAGGAAGTGTAGAGGTAGAGAAGGGACCACTCAGTGGAAACTCTTCATTATGAAAATTTCAGAAGTTTTATTCCTTAAAGATGAAAACATGGATCTCAAAATCATAGAAGGAAGGAAGGAACCTTCAAAGGTCATCTAGTCCAGCCACCCTGCAGTGAGCAGGGACATCCTGCACTAGATCAGGTTTCTCAGAACCTCATCAAACATGGCCTTGAATGTTTCCAGGGATGGCCACCCTACTACCAGTCCAGGCAACCTGTTTCAGAGCCTCACCACCCTCATGGTGAAGAACTTTTAACTAATGTCTGATTTAAACCTACCCTGCCTTGGTTTAAAACCATTTCCCTTCATCCTATTACTCCATTCCCTAGTTATTTCCTTCCTTAGTCCTTCCTCAGCTTTCCTGTAGGCTCCCTTCAGGTACTGAGAGGCTGCTATGAGGTCGCCCCAGAGCCTTATCTTCTCGAGGCTGAACATTCCAAGCTCTCTCTGCCTGTCCTCATAAACTTCTTTATGTCTAAGACAATAGTCATGTTGTCTAACACACCAGCATATTGTTATAAAATTCTAGCAGTCTTCAAACTGTAACTTTTAAGGTTCACAGCTGTCCTGTGGAACACTCCAAAAACCCACTCCAAAACACCTACACAGTGTGTAGACCTTCCAAATGGAAAAGGAACATAGATGTAGTAGAGGGGGCTATATTTTAGTTAAGTCACTACTAGAGCACGTTTAATCCATACCTTGTTTTATTTATCTTTATTACAGTGAAAAGCTTCACCTTCTGGAGGCACCAGACTGTTTCAGTTGTCTGCTGAAGAACTTGTTTAGGGTAAAAAACCAACTTTTATGCTTCTGGAGTGCATTAGATTAATGCTACTTATCCTGTCTGTTGTTTCCACCATCTGTCTCTCTGCTTGTTTCCCTTATATTTTTATATTCCTGGTAGCAGACACATAAGAGCTCCCCTGTTTCCCTCTACAGCTTTTTGCTATTACGTTGATAGCAGCTGGCACTCTCCACTGAAACTCAGCCCTGTTGTGCTGGAGGTTTGCAGCTGTGCTTTCTAAAATGCATCTTCAGCCCTAAAGACTTTCCTGTGCAAATTCACCAAGTAGGGATGGATGCAAAAATGTGGCCATGGAAAGGCAGGTGAATTGGAAAAAACACACAAAACATTCACATCTTTGTGAATTTCCTGGTCTTGGTGTCATTTTAATTGAATCATAGAATGGTTTGGGTTGGAAGGAACCTTAAAGATCATCTAGTTTCAACCCTCCTGCCATAGGCAGAGCACCTCCCACTAGACCAGGTTGCTCAGTGCCTCATCCAGCCTGGCCTTAAACACCTCCAGAGAGGGGGAAGAGTTTCAGTAGTGCCACTGATGAACACAAAGCCATGGTGACAGGTAAGAAGCAATTCAATAAATTCCAGGTAGATAATATTTGTCTCCATCAAAGCAGGTAAATCTTCACTATTGTGTGCAAAAACGTAGGTGTCCACAGTGTAGCTTTCTCTCACCTTAACCTAGGCTCCCTGGTAACTGTGGGGAAGGAGTTCACATAGACATTGAGCAAAATTCATCTCATCTCAAAAGAATATCTTCCTGTTTGTTAGGAGGAATCACATCCTTATTTCCTTTGTCTCAGCTGAATTTCCTTATTTCCTTTGTCTCTACTGACTGTTAACAATAGAGAGAACCCAAATCTCTGCTCATATAGACATGGCTGAATTGTGCCCTTCCAAAACACAGCAGAGGAAGTAATTTTTAGTTCTTTCATGTGNATCTTCCTGTTTGTTAGGAGGAATCACATCCTTATTTCCTTTGTCTCAGCTGAATGTAAAGTCTATTGACTGTTAACAATAAAGAGAACCCAAATCTCTGCTCATATAGACATGGCTGAATTGTGCCCTTCCAAAACACAGCAGAGGAAGTAATTTTTAGTTCTTTCATGTGACATCAAGCTGTACCTGAGAGAAGACCTTAGCATTTTGGAGCTTCAATGACTTCATGGTACACGTTGAGCTGTTTTGTTTGATCTTAGGAAGAAACTCAGTGATTTCAGCTTCCTCATTTAGAAATTTCCCTCCCACCCCAGGTTCTCAGGTCACTTGACAGCTGACAGTTTTGTGCCCTCTTACCTTCTCTGTGGGAGTGGCAGGGGGAGAATGAGGAGAAGAGAAGATACATAAGAAAAGGAGGATGCTTTGTCCCATATTTTGCAGACATCCCCCAAATCACAAAAATTAAAGTGTTCAGGGATTTTGTACCATCTATAACTCCTGAAATATTACAACTGCCTTTCTACAGAACAATCTGTTGGCAATACTTTCTTTCTGCAGACCAAACAGCAGAGATGGAGCCAAAAGTTTTGAAGCAAAACTATGCACATCAACTCACTGCCTTTGTATTTCCAGTTATCACACACTGTGCATCAAATCTTGGGACATAAAAGGAAGAACAATTACAAATACCTGAAGAAAATGAGTGTTCAGCATCCTAGTGTTTGATGAGTAGCATGGTTGGCAGGGGAATATATTTATGGATAGAATTATGCTCTTGAAACACGTAATGTATGTCACACACCATCACTGTTTGCTGTATCTATCTTTGACAAATAGATAAGAAAGGAAATCTTGATTAAAGTAGATAAACTTTAAGCTGGATATAAGAAAGCAGTTCTTTACTGGGAGGGTGATGGGATACTGGAACAAGTTGCCCAGAGAGGCTTTGGATGCCCCCTCTCTGGAGGTTTTTAAGGCCAGGCTGGATGAGGCAACCTGGTCTAGTGGGAGGTGTCTCTGCCTATGGCAGGGGGGTTGGAATTAGATGATCTTTAAGGTCCCTTTCAAACCAAAACGTTCTATGAGTCTAAAAAACAGGGTGGTTTTCAGCAGTACAAAAACATGTTTACTTGTTCCTGTACATGGCAGAGAGTTTTCAAATAAAAGATCACAGATTAAAGGGGAGCAAACCCTCATATATTATAGACAAGCTACACCAGAAGGTAATCTGCCTTAGAATCCCCTATTTTTGTCCTCTATTCATATCTTCTTCTAAACATGCCTTGAATCCTAACAGAAAGAACAGGTTAAATGAATGTGATTTTGGGTTTATGTTTTTTCATAGAATCACAGAATATCAGGGATTGGAAGTGCCCTCAAAATATCATCTAGCCCAATCCCCCTGCCAGAGCAGGAACACCTAGACCAGGTCACACAGGAGGGTGTCCAGGTGGGTTTTGAATGTCTTCAGAGTAGGAGACTCCACAACCTCTCTGGGCAGTCTGTGCCACTGTTCTGTCACCCTAACCATGAAGTTTTTTCTCCTATTTCTGTGG
Source organism: Turnix velox (assembly GCA_013400935.1). Taxonomy (NCBI): domain Eukaryota; kingdom Metazoa; phylum Chordata; class Aves; order Charadriiformes; family Turnicidae; genus Turnix; species Turnix velox. Next base: position 12,222 of record VZTY01019020.1, read on the forward strand.
AACCTCCTGTGTTCCAGCTTGCACCCATTGCCCCTTGTCCTATCACTGGAGGTCACTTAGAAGTGCATTGCAAGTGTAAACTTCCCAGTGTAAAACTTCCTACCTCCTCTGGAAAGTATCAGCAATTAAATATAATCCTGAANCCTTTCAAATGTAAACTTCCATGTGTAAAACTTCCTACCTGCTCTGGGTTACCTTGCCTTTCCTCCTCTGGAAAGTGTCAGCAATTAAATATAATCCTGAAAACACCTAAGGAACATGAGATATGTTAATACTTGCCATTTACACCAAGGCTTTTAAGCGCAAACAGCTTTTAATGCAAACAGAAATGGCCATTCACTGGTGAAACTGTTCTTAAAAGACATGAAATAATGCATTGACCTTGGACAAAGGAGTGAAATGAGCATATGGCAGGAAGTTTTGTTGGGGAAAAGGCTATATGATTCCTATAAATGGACTAACAAGGTAACCTTGTGCCACATCTCTGTTGTTCTTCTATTTATTTATTTTTTTGAATGGGTTAAGATCATGAAAATGTTTTCACATCAAGTATTTTTATTAGATGAAAAATCAAAGTATGTTCCCAGGTAGATTTAAACATCTTTTGAGTAACATGTCAGTGAATGAAAAATACTTCTATTTAAAATTAAATTGATTAAATAAAATTACTTAATTACCCAGAAAAAAGGTACAATAAAACAAAAGATAATTAAAAATCTTATACATACAGGCATAGATTAAATAATAGGTTTCTAGCTCAAACAGGGAGAAATGTTTTCCCAGGAAAAATTTCTAACATTTGTCCTGGATCTTGTTTCTCCTCTGGTTGAGAGAGGTAAAGGTAAGAATGTTGAATGTTTTATCTTCCTTAAGGAAATTAAATAGAGCTTTTTAATTTCATAAATTCCACTTTCTCTTGTTTTAGCACATTAAAATGAAACATTTCCTGAAACAGCTTTTAATATTCCATGTGACTGTTTAAAAAGATAAAATGACTTCAAAAGCAATTATTTACATGGCTTCCTTTTATCTCTTCCAAATATTTAGAACTTCACAGAAATTATTTGTTTGCTGCTATTCAGCTCTTTAATGACCTTGTCACCATCAATGAATTCATTGTCTCCAGTCTGCAGTGAGGTAAACAAATGATATTAGTCTTAAAGAAAGGGGAATTAGGGCAAAACAAACATGTTTTCATGACTTTGAGGAACTATTCCTACTCTCTGTGATTCTCACTCTCTGTTTAAACTGCAAATCTAACCTTCAGGTTGGAGCTGGATTTGACTTCATCTGAGCTACTTCATGTAGTTAATGTAGTTAATGTAGTTTTAATGGGCACAAGTATTTAAGAAATATATATTTAAGAAATATATTTAAGAAAAGTATTTAAGAAATCATGGAACACATTCAGCACATCTAAAATGTAGTGGCTATCATAAGAAAATGGACTATTTCTGGTTTTATAATATGAGAAATTCTTTATATTTCATAGAGAAGTGTCCTCAGATGTGCTTTATCCATACACCACATTCAGCACATCTAAAATGTAGTGGCTATCATAAGAAAATGGACTATTTCTGGTTTTATAATATGAGAAATTCTTTATATTTCATAGAGAAGTGTCCTCAGACGTGTTTCATCCATACCTTTAGTATCTTCCTGACTACAGAGTAAATATAGAGGAATGTTACATTCCTCTTTCTGGTTAAATAAATAAATAAAGCAGTTTGGTCTGCAAATAAAAAGATCCCTCCTCAGGGATACAGTGTGGTTTTCACATAATTAAGGCATTAGCCTGAAGGCAAAAAATGCTCAAATGTGGAAGATTTTGCCTCACATGAGTTGTTTTACAGCACAAACACAGTTTTGGAGGAGTCCAGCAAACCATGTGGCCTGAGACTTAATTATTGGAGCAGCCAGGCAGTCCCAGATACTCAATTAAGGAGCTATTTTCCCTGGTTCAAATAGAGCCCATCTAACAAGGAAGGCACTTCTTGAGCAGCAGAGGATGTATATACTTTCCAGGAAAGAGAAGGCACCATGGGAATACAGTGTAGTAAGTAAAAGCTCTTAGCAGGGTGGAACTAAGACATTAAATGTTAACTCCAATGGTGTGTGTTACACCATGGAGACCCAGATGCTAAATCATATGGGAAGACATATGTTTTCTCTAATGAATTAGGTCTGCTCCCTGAAAGACCTAAAAGAAAGGAATTCTGTTGCCTAACATTATACTAAAGATGCTAATGCAGCTTGCACAGCTATGGAAAATCTGCTTTAGGAAGAATCTTGCTGAATACTTCTTCCCTGATGATGCTACTCCATTCTCTTTTTTATTTTTGTGATGATTTATTGTTTGTTACTAAAGCCATTTCAATTAAAATCCTCCAGCCACCACTGTGGGTAAGTGCTTTCCAACTGATTGATTTGGGGATTTCCTCAAATTAAAGTAAAAATAGACAATACCTCAAAGCCAAAATTAACATTCCCACACTTGTCTAGCTAATGGTTGATGTGTGGAGCTGCAGTTCTTCAGATGGGCCTCCAAGAGTGGAACTTTATTGAAATAGGTCCATACAGACAAGCTATGTTATTAAATAAAAAATTTCCAGGCAGAATTTCCCAGCAAAAATGGAGCTGGCTTTCAAGGGAAATGACTTGGATTAGACAATTTCTCTTCACAGCCCGTTTTGGGATTCACCCATTATTAGTTTTGACAAACTCTTTTTCTCCACAGCTCCAGGGAAATTCAAAATTAGAGACTGCTACTTTGCTTGGTGCATTCAGGGAGTTGTACCCTTCAGATCCACACTAAATGCTCAGATGTAATGTTGAGCCAAAAAATTAAGAAACTATCTCCTTGAGAGAGTGCTGCCCATCTTATTCTTTCCATTTATTATCAGCAGCTCCAAATCATAGAAACACAGAATGGTTTGGGATGGAAGGGACCTTAAAGATCATCTAGTTCCAATCCCCCTGCAATAGGCAGGGACACCTCCCACTAGACCAGGTTGCTCATTGCCTTGTCCAGCCTGGCCTTAAACACCTCCAGAGAGAGGAAAGAGTTTCATTAGTGACACTGATGAATACATGGTGACAGGTAAGAGGCAATTCCTTAAGTTCCAGGTGGATAATATCTGTCCACATCAAAGCAACCAGGGATGGGGCATCCACAACCTCTCTGGGCACCCTTTACTAGTTTCTCACCTCCCTCCCCGATACCAATTTCTTTCTTATATCCAGCCTTAATCTCCCCTCTCCCAATTTTCCATCCTGTACCCTATTAAAAAGTCCTACTCCAGCCTTTCTGTAGCCCCTCTTGATGTATTGATAAGTCACTAACACAGTCTTTGCCAATGGATGCCTGTGAGGGCTGTACCAAGCTATGAGTACTTCCAAGTATGGATTCTACTCACCCTGTGTGACTCCTAAGATCCTTAACCCTCTAGAAATTTTATTGACTTTGTGTTTGATTAGATGGTAGCAGGATTAGTCTGCTTCAAATAGTGTGTTTGCAGTGCAAGGCTGTTGTTTGGAGGGTCAGCATGGGCTTACTGAAGTCTCCCTCAGGCTCCCATGAAGAAAACATTGCTCAGAAATGTTTCTGAAATTGTGAAGTTTCCCTTATATAGAACCATAGAATATAGTTTGGGTTGGAAGTGATCTCTAAAATCATCTGGTTCCACCTCCTGCCCTGGGCAGGGACACCTCCCACTTATCCAGGTTGCTCAAAACTTCATCCAGACTGAGCTTCTAGAGATTTTTTTTTTCCCCTGTTCCTTGCATTTCAGCGTCTCTTCCAAGAGAAAATTTTAGGAAGAACATCCCTCCACCCTTCAAAGTGACATTAAGCTGCTGAAAGCATTGCTGGAGATCTCTGGACAAAGGTGTTTTCATTACACATAATTTTCTGTGCCCTTTTCTGCATCTTCATGTCATATTTTAAATCTTTCTGGAAAATCTGCCAGTCTCAGTTTTGTCAGAGAAACCAATCCTGAAGCCATATTTCAAGCAACAGGAAGAGGGAGAGGAAGGAAATGCCTTTTCTTACTTGATGTAGGATACTGTGAAACTCAGGGAAAATTGGTTGGCTTTAATATTTGTCAGAGGAGTGTGGAGCTTTGCAGAGATCCAGAGGGTCATTTGGTTGATCAACCAGACACAGGTCTTCTTCACCTTGCTAAACATGAAACCACATAAGGATAGGAGCTGCCTTTAAACTCATGAGGACAAACCACATCTTCAAAAACCTTACTGCCTTACCTGTCAGAAATGATCATATTTTATGATTCCATGATAAGGTTCCTTTCTCATAAAATCAGATATAAAGGTGGAAAGTTTGCGCATATCTGTGGTGTAAGAGGAATGGTTGATTCTTCTTTCTCTCCAAGGTGTCTTCTTCAAATTTGAAAACTAATTCATTATTTTTGAATAAATGTAGAGCCCAGATCATTACTGATTTTTTACTTCTTAGCAGACCATTGTTTTTCCCCTACCTAAGGACACACAGAGCTAGTCTGTGACACTGCATAATCCCACTGTGGCTACATTCATCTTTCCAGTCATAGCCCTTTCTGCTTCCTTTCAGCAACCTTAATTCATCATGGCAGAACACAGTTGGGGGTCTGCCAAGTGACATGATAATATTTATCTTGTCCCTTTTAAGATTTGCTTTAAGATCTGAGCCCATCAGTGCTTTTGTACTCAGCAGAAACTGCTGATTCTCTTGCACAGTCCTTGTTCAGATTCATGTGTGAACCACTTCTTCCACCAGCTGAGACAGAAGCTTCTAAAAGAGTGTCTGGATCTCCCCACTAGACATATGGGAAGGAATTTAAGATTTAGTCTGAAGATCTTACACTAATGTGAGGACAATATCTCAATCTTCATGCAGACTATGCCATCAAGAAGATATTTGCAACTTCTCTGCTCTGAGGGTTGTTGAAGCCACTGCCTCCTTGTCTGAAGAAAATGGAGAAGGTAGGAGAAGATGGGTGCTTGGATACATTCAGTTGGTTAGTTCTGGTCCACAGGCCTGAATGATTTATTTTGTTTGTTTTGTTGGGTTTTTTTCCCTTTAATAATCTTTAATGGAGTTTTATCTTTCTAGTCTGTCCTATTGAAGCCTAAATTTTATCCTTAGGATACTTTAAAATATCAAGCTTGTCCAAGCTTGAATTCTGTGTATTTATAAGAAAAAAAAATAAATCTTCTTCTATTTTTTTTTTAAATAATTCCCCAAAGAAAGTCTGTGCAGCAAAAGATAAACATTATCTCTTCATTTTCTCTCTTTGGAAATTACACTGAGACCTTAGTGATCTGCTTTTGTAAGGTAACACATACCCAACTGTTCAGATCTTTCCCTATGAGAAAACTAGATGCTCAAAACCATTTTCCTCATGGAAATAAACCTAAATAAATAATCTAATTGAAGATTTTCAAATCTGTTAAGGACGCATGTGTTTAAAGGGAGGGTATTGTTTTTCATTTCACTGAGTGATTGGTTTGGAGTGGATTCTCTTTTTGCACTGGGCTGAATTGCCATTCAGGATTAAACTCAACTGGAGGATAAGAAAAGGACACATAGGTGTCCTTTAAGATGAATAAAGTTACAAAAGGTAATAAATAAAACATGCCACCACTAACCACTGGAGACAGCTGGGACTTTTATCTGCACTGTAATGAAATACTTAACCAGTGAACATATGTGATACTTGAAAAAGTGACCTTTGCTAAACAACAGGATTTTTTGTCCTCTCTTCCCTAGGGAAATAAAAAAAAAAAAGAAGAGAAAGTGCTGTATGGAATCCTTTGTATTTTGTGGTTTCATTAAAGTTCTTTGGCTGTTTTTTACAATCTATTGCCATTGTGATGAAATATAGAAGAGTGATGTCTTCAGAGACTGATGACTGTTTTCTTACACAGCTGGAAGAGCATCTCCATCACACTGGACAAACCAACATGCTTTAACAGTATCCTGAAGGACTCTTCTCTAGTGAAGAGAGACTTGCTCACTCCACATTGTTTGTAATTTTCTGTCTCCCTGCAGAAAACACCAGCATTTGAGCCAGCAGGGAATTTTGATGAATGGCCACTCATATTTGGAATAAACCCACCAAATGCATTTTACTTAGTGAAGCCAGCAGATAAGTAATGAATTTTGGATACCATGAACCCAAGACAAATGAGAACAGATGACTTAGACCTATGAAGTTATATAGCTCATCAATAGTCCCTTGGTACCATCTACTGCCATCCTCCAGCAGTTGCCCTTACAACAAATTTACTTTAGCAGAGTAAGAGCATTGCTGTATGATGAAGAATGGGGACAATAAAGAGCAATAGTGGAATACTAGAAAGCAGGAACAATTCACAGAAATATCTTCAACCTGCCAGCAGGTGCTGAGATTTATGGCTTATCAATGGTTCAGGTTCTGCTCCATAAACTGTTGGTGGTGATCTAGGAGGCTGGTGAAGTTATCCATTATGGGTGCAGAGATCCACACAGAACTTAAAAAAATAATCTTAAAGTTTATTAAAGATGGAATGAGGTGGTTCAGGGTAAGTTTTGAAGTCTGGCATTCATCTCCTTGCCCAAAAGGAGTTTGCTTTCAAAATTCCAATGTATGCTGTTAACCATATGTATTCAAGCCTTTAACTTCACACTTATTCAGGTTACCTTGATGTGTTTTTTTCCTTTCCTTTCCTTTCCTTTCCTTTCCTTTCCTTTCCTTTCCTTTCCTTTCCTTTCCTTTCCTTTCCTTTCCTTTCCTTTCCTTTCCTTTCCTTT
>VZTY01019020.1:19293-31026 GCA_013400935.1 Turnix velox
CCCTTCCCTTCCCTTCCCCCTCTCCTTTCTCCTTTCTCCTTCCCTTTCCCCTCTCCTTTCTCCTTTCTCCTTCCCTTCCCTTCCCTTCCCACATTGAAATAGTTCAAAATGTCAACCATGCATCAAACCATTGATAGAAATTCATCAGTGGTCAGTCAACATCTTGAAGTGAATATTTTATATTTATATTTTTCTCAGGCAGTTTTCCATGACTCTGCAGGTTTAAACGTTCTCTCTTCTTTTGGGAATCTTGGCCTAGATGATAAAGATGCCAATTCCAGAGTGAAAAGTCCACTCTATGATACTTTTTCTGACTCAAACAATAACCCAGCACCTTAGAAGTCTCTGGGTTTTAAAAACATCCTTGGTTGTCTTCTTTTTCTTTTTTCTCCCTAAAGAATATCCTTTGGGTTTTTTGGGGTTTTTTTTGTATTTTTTTTCCCTCATAAACCTTTAGTTCTCTTAAAGGAGACCTGAGGCAGCAATGATTACCTGAATAGATATCCCTCTAACCAGCAATTGAAATATGACAAATGAGTATGAGTTGAAACCATAACCCCCAGCCTCCCCTGGGATACACCAAGTTTCTTAATGAGAGAAACAATAACCATTCCAGTCCTGAGAGACTTGAAGATAAATGACTGTCTACTCTTGATATTTTGATCTATAGGACAAATATGGTCTTTCTACTGAGAGTGTTCATATAAAGCTAAAAGCCATAGGCTGTGTTCTTGGTAGGTAAATCCACTTGATTTCTCTAGTGCAGAAATCTGTTTTTAACTCATTTCTTTCCCCAGGTTCACCAAGCACCTTTTAAAATCTTCCTTTTCATCACTTTTCCCCTCTATTTTCTTTTTTAAAAAGAACAGAGCTTGGAAAATTGGATTAAAAAAAAGTCAGCTTTTTCTTATACTGTTCTTTTGACAGCCATGTCTAAAGGCTTTGAAGGCCAAAGATGTTCTTTAAGGTCAACAAAATATTTTAGTAGGAAAAAAATGAGACATGTAAAGAAACAGATTCTAATAGATCTCAGAGAATTACAGTAATATTTCACAGTATTTCCAGTAACATTGCCATATTTCCTTTAGCTTTCAGACTGTATTGTCATGCTCTCTGATGTAATATCATTATATCATGTAAAGACTGTACATCATACTTACTTTAATTAACCCAGAAAACTCATTTCTGCCTGATGACAAGTTCCTTCATGGTTAGGGGAGTGTCAAAAATAGAGAATTCTTATCTTGGAAAGAGCATAATGATATTAGTGGTTTAATTCAGAAGGAAACTAAGCACCATGGATCTACTCGCTTGCCCTCCCTTGGTGAAGTGAAGAAGAATCAGAAGATTAAAAGTGAGAAAATTCATGATTTGAGATAAATTTAGGTAAAGCCAAAGCCATGCACTCAAGCAAAGAAAAATAAGGAATCCATTCACTGCTTTCCACCAGTTGTCTGCAGGAAAACAGGGCTCCATCACACCCAGCAGTTACTTGGGAAGACAAATGCCACCACTCTGAATGTCCCCTCACTTCCTTCTTCTTTTGCCAGCTTTGTGTTGCTGAATATAACATCATATGGTATGGAATATCCCATTGGTGAGTTTGGATCAACTGTTCTATGTGTAAAATTTCCCAGCTTTTTGTGTACTCTCAGTTACTCACTGACAGAGTGATGTGAGAAACAGGTTAATGTAAGCACAGCTCAGCCATAAGTAAAAAATTCCTGTGTTATCCAAAATATTTTCAGTCCAGATTCAAAATAGAGTCCCTTGAAAGCCAATTTGGAGAAAAACCCCAAAACTCTATCCCTGTAGAACCCAGCACAGCTTGAAAATTTAGCTAACTTTTAAACTTAGTCTTTCCCAAAAGGTATGCTAAGTCACACCTGTTCACAACATGCAAACCCTGTCTGGCACCATCTCAACTTATGCAACAAAGGACAGCTGGGAAAGTTCATGAGGAGGCTGAAATTGGGCAAAATTTATGTAACAAAAATCCATCCAACCCTACACAAAAATAGACCCTCTGGACCAGGAAGCCAATGGAGTCCAAGGTAAGTTTGTGAAGTTATTATCTCTGCTTACCTCTTACATCCTCTGTGGACATATGCTGGTGGGCACTGTTGGACAAAGGACATCAGGAGATGATTCTTGTGCTCCAAAATAACAGTTATCATATTCTTGATTTTATATTTATATGAGAATTTCTCTGTGTCTTGTGGTAATCCCATCCAGAAGAGAAGCAGTCTTCTAAAGAAAGCTTCTAAGTACCAGAGTTGCCAAACTGTTTCAGCAAAAATTTAATTGATAACTTAGTTCAACCCCAGTACCTTAGTTCATCCTAGAGACCTGCTGTGTTTGATGGGAAGAGAGAATATATCTTCTACAGGGGAAAGTTCCTCCTCTTCTGTTTACTTTTTCAGAGCTGCTGACTTTGACTAAAAGAGTTTCCCATGACAACTAAAACACTAAACCAATTACCTCACATGGATGTGGCAGATCCTCTCTTGTAAAAATGAATTAAGATGCAGTATTAGTCACCATTAAGACTGTGGGAAGAGTGCATCTTGCCTTGTGAAGATCAAAGGGAAGTTTCTATGACAAAAAAAGAGGGAAAAACATCTCAACTCTCCCTGCATAAACATGGCAACCCTTTTCAATCACTGTTAATTGATCTTCTTGGAAGACCCTTGGAAAACACTTATCAGGGAAGTGGTTGAGGTACCAATCCTGGAGGTATTTAAGACATGGGGTAGGTGTAGAGCTTTGGGATATGGTTTAGTGATGGGTTTTGTCAGAGTTAGGCTGATGGTTGGACTTGATGTCCTGAAAAGTCCTTTCCAGCCAAGATGATTCTCTGATTCTATAATTGTATGGTTGCATTCTTGCCATCAAAATGTCACCAACATTATGTAGATGCTAGAAGCAATCTAAATACTTCAGTGCATTGAAGAGCCTGGAATACAACCTAAGAGTTTTCTAACACCTCCTTACAACCTCCTTACATCCTTTTGCTGTTTCTGGTTATTATTCATAGTCTTGATGTATCTTTTTATTCCCAGGAAATGTGTCAAAGGACTACAGTGCTGAAAAGTGGCACTTGAGGAATGAAAACCATTCCTTACCTGATGGAAGCATCGACCACTTCTATGTCATCTTTGGAGAGCAGAAAAGCATGATACCAACAAAGAGATTTAAAGGGTCAAAGCAAAAGAGAGGAGAGATATTTTCACAGTGGTACATCACCTTTTTTCTTGACTACTGTATTTTTAGTGCCCTCCTGTCCAACTCCACATTCTTGCTCATATCTCTCTGTGCCAAAATTTCAAATCCACACTCACTAGGGGTCAGTTTCTCCCACAGAGTTCTGCCTCCAACATCTGAACTTTGTAACGCTTTCTTTTCTAGATTTTCCCTCCACGAAGCAGATGTCAAGGTTTGTTAAACAGCAAAATTGACAGACTTTAACAGTTCTGCTCAGTTTCTTGATTGGTCTCATCTCAAGGATTTTGTAAATGTCTGTTGAAATCAAAGGGAAAAAAGATTATGAAGAGAAGTTTTCTTTCCAAAACTTTGTTTTATAAAACTACAGTAACACGGTATTGGTTACACACGATGCAAAACCAGTGAGGCTAAACCAGGCATGGAGTTTATAGAGCAAATTAGATCTTCATTACTAACAAGCAAGAGCTGTGTAGCCCTTATAGCAACTTCTCAATACCTGAGGGGGTCTTACAGAAAGGCAGGGGAAGGACTTTTTAATAAGATATCTGATGGGAGGACCAGAAACAATGGATGTAAATTGGAAAGGGGTAGATTTAGACTTGACATAAGAAAGGAATACTTTACAGTGAACATTCTTTCCAGTGTAACATTCTTTACACTGGAACAGGTTGCCCAGAGAGGTTGAGGATGCCCCCTCTCTGGAGGGGTTCAAGACCAGGGTGAACAAGGCACTGAGCAGCCTGATCTAGTGGGAGGTGTCCCTGCCTATGGCAGGGGGGTTGGAACTCGATGATCTTTAAGGTCCCTTCCAATCCAAACTATTCTACGATTCTGTGATTCTAAGAAAGAAACACAAAACTACTTTTACCAACACTGCTGAGATGTTTGTGGGTAACCAACTAAATAATCTCATTAATGTCTATAAATATGTAAAGAGTGAGTGTCAGGAGGATGGAGCCAGGCTCTTCTCAGTGAATTCCAATGACAGGACTCAGAGCAATGGGTGCAAGCTGGAACACAGAAGGTTCCATAGAAATATCAGAAAAAAACTTGTTCACAGTGAGGGTTCATGAGGAAGCTGAAATTGGGCAAAATTTATGTAACAAAAATCCATCCAACCCTACACAAAAATAGACCCTCTGGACCAGGAAGCCAATGGAGTCCAAGATAAGTTTGTGTAGTTATTATCTCTGCCTACCCTCCTCTTACTTCCTCTGTGGACATACCCTGGTGGGCACTGCTGGACACAGGACATCAGGTGGAGATTCTTGTGCTCCAACATAACAGTTATTATATTCTTGACTTTATATTCATATTTATATTCATTATGTTCATTCCAGAACAGTGGAACAGGATGCCCAGAGAGACTGTGGAGTCTCCTTCTCTGGAGACATTCAAAACCCACTTGGACATGTTCCTGTGTGACCTGGTCTGGGTGTTCTTGCTCTGACAGGGGGATTGGACTAGATGATCCTTTGATGTCACTTCCAGTCTCTGATATTCTGTGATTCTCCTGATTTGATGACCCACTCCAGGGGTTTACCTGCAGTCATCCCTTCTGATCTGCTGACATGTCCCATCCAGTTCCCCTGGTTTGCACACTTTGCATTATACCTATTGGCTGTGATAGAGACCTAGAGAGGAACATTCTGTCACTCCCAACCTCCTGCATCCATGTAACTTATAACGTGGTTGTGGCTGGGGAACATTAACTCTCCAAAGGTGTATGGAAATGTTTTCTCTGACTGGTGATCCGGGAGGTTTTATTGTCATGATTACCATCTTCCTTTTCTATTCTTAGCTCCCCCTTCTTGATTTTAGTGCCTGCCATATCTCAAGAGGTTTTTGCAGAGACAGAAGTAATTTTCTGGAGAATGGGAAAGTTTCCCTGTGATACAAAGTATGAAAAGGGAGCACGGTCAAGTGAATAACAAATCAGGGTATGAATCAAAGACTGGTAAAAATTCACGAGGAACATTATTATTAACTGCAGGAGGGGGGGTTGGGTCTTGGGAAGCAGGCTATATCTCATAAAGTCACTGCTCAGTGTAGGGGACAAAAGTGTAAAAATATCACAGTTGCTTGTGGAGAACTGTGTTGAATAATATGTGGGAGGGATTGCTGAGAGCAGGAGAGCAGCAGAGTTCTTTGTTCTTCCCTAACAAGTTATGGTGATCTTGTTATACAGAGGTTTATTGTGAGACTGAATGCAATCTCCCTTTCCTTTGGTATCAATATATCCTGAGTCTAAATTAAATAATCCATAAGTAAAAGGCGAGATTTTACTCCTGGTCAAGCCAGGAATTTATGAAATCAGAAGCCAGTGCAAGGATTTCCACTCTTGGCTGCATGGAAGCAGAAACCTCTTCTCCCAAAATGACCATCCATGATCTTGATAGATCAGATCAGACTACTAGTTATACTATAGTGAGCCTGGGAAAAAGCCATGGGAGAATGTGAATGTCAGGGGTTGGAAGGGAACTCAAGCTATCATCTNCTGATAGATCAGATCAGACCACTAGTTATACTATGGTGAGCTTGAGAAAAATCCATGGGACAATGTGAATCACAGAATGTCAGTGATTGGAAGGGACCTCAAGAGATCATCTAGTCCAATCCCCCTGCTGGAGACCTAGACCAGGTCACACAGNTGAACAGAATGGTGGAAGGGGAAAAAAGTGACTTTCCAATCCTCCTCCCCACTCCAAACCCCACTGGATCATCTTCCAGACTCTTACATCCTGGTGTGGTGGGAGGTGTCCCTGCCCATGGCAAGGGGGTTGGAACTAGATGATCTTTAAGGTCCCTTCCAACCCAAACTATTCTATGATTCTATCCTCTCATCACTTTTCTCTAACAATTTACCTGCATTTCTTGGATGTCTGTCACCATTCCCATCTCCATTCCCTGCTGTTTTCAGTTCCTTTAAGAGCTGGAAATGAAAATGAGGATCCCAGGAGATGTGAGGCAGATATTCTGCCTTTTGAGCTATCTTTTTGCTCAAAAACAGTCCAGAAAAATGGACTTTCTGTTTAAATTACAAACTTTTTCTTTCCCACACCAGCAGATTTGAGGAAAAATAGGAAAAAAACACTCCCACACATTGCTCATTAGTGAAGCAAGGAAAATCAACTTATTTTATAGCAAATGATTCATCAGTTGTGGAGAACAATGGTATGCTATGGTGATAGGAAGTTCAGTGTGGCTTTTTGTTGTTTCAATCCCATCCTTCTATCTTTGGAAACTGCCTTTGCTCTTTAGAAGAAGGGAAAAAAATCTGAGCTTTGATGAATGGTGTAGCTAAGATGAAGGAAGAAATATTTACCTCAAATAAAAAGCCAACAAATGTGTAGCAATCCTTGCTTTCATCATGGTTGTTCTTCAGCTTCTTATACAAGACAAATCTTAAAGACTTGTAGCCTGGGAACACTACAAAGATGTTGAAAAGCAGTTAATTATTGAAAATTATGATACATCTATCATGTTTTCAAGCACAGATTGATAGGTGATACTTGCTGTCCTTTCTTAGTCAGATCAAGGATCAGAATTGACTTCTCTTCAGGCCAGATTTGGCTGTGTTTACTTCTGGGACTCAACTGTCTTGGAAGAACCAGACAAATTAACAGAATTTTTCAACCCCAAACTCCCTTTTATCCACCACAAAACCCAGAAAAAAAATAAAGCTGTTTGTCTTTACCAGGTGTTTATATTATATCAGTTCTTTTCAGATACTTCTCAGTTTTTCCATGTAGATGTATCACCATCTAAGAGTTGTCCTATTAATTCTTTTTATAATGGGAGTTTTGTGACCTTGCCCTGTGGGTGTTACTTCTCCACCTTCATCTACTGCAAAGCTGTTTACAAAAAAAGTTTCCTGGTTTTGAGTAATAAATAAAGCCTTTTTATTAATCCTCTACTTGCCTTAAGGAATGGAGAGTGACTTTTTCTTCAGTCTTTGCATTGTTTTCCCCTTTGAGGGCCATAAATATTGAAAGAACCTGGAAGCATTTGCAAAGGTTGCCTTCTGCCTTGCTTGGCTATGTCTATGGAGTTGTTTTATTCAGTCTTATTTCAAATGAAGGTGCAGGCTCCAGAGCTCAGTAACACTTAAAAGCATAGGAAAAAATCAATATGGGATTTGGAAAAGTGGGAAGAAACAGCCCTGAAGAAACTTTATAGCCCACCAGGGAGAGGTTTTGTACTGGATCATTGTGAAAGGAAACTCCACTTAGACTCACCCCACTTAACTGAGGTTCTAAATTTTGAATACAGCAACCCTTGGGAAATATAAGCATCCCTGGAGAGTGGTACAGTCTATCCCAACATCTCTTTCCATTGACTGTAAAAGGAGCTGAAAGTGGCTGTGTTCCCTTTTTAGATGCTAAAAGTAAGATGAGGCAGATCTGGGCTCAGCAGTGCATCCACCTTACCTGTAAAGAAAATGAGCTCCAAACCCACCATGAAGTTTGAAGAATCTCTGACATCTGAAGATGTAGGACCTAAGGATCCTGCTACAGGCTTTCCAGCAGGAATTTTCCTTCCAAACACCTTCAGTGAGGTTTCCCAGAGGAAACTCCTCAGTGCTCCAGTTGAGACCACTTCAGAATGTTTTGCTTGAATTTTCATTTTTCTCTTTGCACCTTCTGCCTGGTTGCTTTATTCCACAACTTACATAATCTCTCCCAACTCAGGAATTAAACCAGTACAACAGGTTGCAATGAATAATTCTTGTGGTGGTTTTTTGGTTTGGTTTTCTTTTTTTTGGTTGTTTTTTTTTTTCTTTCTTTTGTTAGTCTATTTTTGTTGGTTTGGGGTTTTTTTGTATGTTTGGGAGTTTTGTGGTTTTTTTTTTTGTTTGTTTGTTTGGTTGGTTGGTTTTGTTTTTTGTTTTGTTGGGTTTTATTTCACAGGGAATAAAGCCATAAAGTTCATGACAGGAGAAGATGAAGCCTCGTTTCCCCTCCTTTCTTCTCAGAACTTGTAGACACCAATTAAAGTCTCTGTAGAATCATTGGTATGATCTTGGGGATCATATGAGACACTGCTACAAGGAGAAGATGTGTATTAAGCATGAGAAAATGGGCAAGTTAATGTGCAGAGAAGGCAGGAGAAATTGCTTTGAAGAGAGAGACACAGGTGTGGGAATGCAGAGGAAAATTCTGCTTCAGAAAGATCAGAGAGAAGCCTGTTGGGACAGTGGATAAATAAAGTCAGTGCATGTCACCCCCAAAGCAACTGCTCAGGCACTGAATATCTTAGGGAATAGATGAAAGGGGTTACTGTGCTTGTGTAGATGTGCAGGTTGCTATCATGCTGTGTGTAGTAGTATCATAGAATGGTTTGGATTGGAAGGGACCTTAAAGATCATCTAGTTCCAACCCCCCTGCCATAGGCAGGGACACTTCCCACTAGACCAGGTTGCTCAGTGCCTTGTCCAGCCTGGCCTTATACAGTGACGGGGAATCCACAACCTCTCTGGGCAACTTGTTCCAGTGTCTCACCAGGTTAATGATCTTATTGACTTAGGCAAGAAGCTGGAAATGCAGTTTCTCAAGGTTTAGAGCCTGCCATTCAAAGTAGCCAAATGACCAGCTTCTGTCAGGCTGAAGGAGTTGGGGTTATTCAGCCTGGAGAAGGCTCAGGGGGGACCTTACCTTATAACTTATCAATACCTGAGGGGGTCCTACAGAAACAGGGGAAGGACTTCTGAATAAGATATGTGATGNGAAGTCCATGATCTTTAAGGTCCCTTCCAACCCAAACTATTCTATGATTCTATGATTCTATGTTGATTTCTAGAAGCACCATAACTGAAAGTGAAAGGGTGAATCAGGTAGATGAGTTCAATCTTTATTGTGCATCACCATATGAGTAATAGAAGCCTTAATCATTGGATTTGTGGTTTCATAACCTGTCCAAAGAGACACCCATTGCTATTTAAAGCTGGACCAGATGGGAGGCTGGTATTCTGGGCTACAGTGAGATCATGAGACCTTTGTTAGTCCAGATGGCAGATGGACACAGGAATGGGACCTGGAACACCAAGGTATCAACCACACACCCCAACAGACTTCTGATTTCATAATCAGGTTGGAAGCTTCATTTTTTTATCAGGGGACAATGAGGATGGTTGGCATCTCTGGGAACATAGAATCATAGAATAGTTTGGGCTGGAAGGGACCTCAAAGATCATCGAGTTCCACCCCCCCTGCCATAGGCAGGGACACCTTGTTTTCTGACTACCAGTTTTGTTTCCTTTTTCCTCATGTGCAGCAATCACAGATGAGTGCCTCACATAGTCAGCTTCACTGATACACTTCCTTAAAATTATAAAAAATTTGAGATCCTGACCATCAGAGCAAACAGGAGAAAGTTCAGCATCAGTAGCTGACTTTGGAACTAAGAGCAGTGAATCTTGAGTATCTCAGTATGTCTAAATACAGGATTTAAGCACTTTTAAAATGATAAGGGGCATTAGAAGTGTTCAAATGGAGCACAAGATACCTTAAAAAATACTAATATATATATATATGACCTTTAATATCATTGCATCTCTTTATTTGTCAGCCCTATCTATTATTTATCATCCCAATCTTGTGGTTTACTGAGCTTCTGTAACCCTGAACATCTTATAAAAGTTACCAGTTACCTGAGGTCATGTCTATAACCTGTTCAATAATGTATGTACAAATTTCTCTCTCTCCTTCTTGCTCTTTGGCACTTTTTCTCCCACATCTGTGCCTTAAATCAATACAAACTCCTAATTTATATTAACAAGTTACGTTCCCTACACCTCTGGAAATACCAATTATTTTGGTTTTACTTTAGGCAACTTGAGAAGTCCAGAAATGAGAGCAATAAATGGATGAAGTGTGGGAAGGAAAGAAGGAAATAAGGAAGGAAGGAAGGAAGGAAGAGAGAGAGAAGAAGGTCCAAGAAAGGGAAGGAGAGAGGGAGAGAAGAAGATAAATCTCTAATAAAATTACAACAGTAAATCTCTTAAATATTTATTTTCTCACCCATTTTCATAAAACCTCATCACTGGGACTTCCTTGCCCTGTTTCTATCAACCAAAAAGCATAACAAAAAGTCCATCATGGTTACAGGTCTTTAATTTCATGTACTTATAGCAACTTGTTATGACAGGTAGGGATTTTGGCATCAGCCAGAAGTCTATATTTCACTGGAACAAAGTTTACAAAGCAGCAATGACTCATCTTTCCTAAATGGCATCCAACAGTCTGAAAACTGACATTCCATTCCCTGGCAGCATCCAAGGATCAGGAATCCCTGACTTTTGTTGTGAAACTCATTGATTTCTGCCATTACTGTGTTTAATCACCAACAAAATCACCACTCATTATCAAATGTTCTGTTTGTCTGCTTTCCATGGCAAGGTGAGGAGGAGTTGGTCCACTGTCCAAAGCAAATGATAAACTCTAGGATCTGTGATAACGAAGAAGAAGCCAATTAAACCATCTTATTACTTTTCACAAAGCTGCTCCAGACCAATTATAACCATATTTCCTTGTGGTCTAATTAGGTTCAACTCAGTTCCAGAGTGTGGAAGCCCATAATGAGTGAACACAAGAGAAACACAGTTCAAACTCCATGAGAGGGATCATTAATATGCTCTGGACTGCTGCTTTGGAAGAGGCTGCACCTAATTATGTGGGTTAATGCACTTAAACTAAATGGATGAATTGCAGCCATTTCCAGTGTTCCAAGGCCCCTCAGACTGACAGAACTGCAGATTAATAAGTTGTTAGAGAGTGATCTGTTGACCTGCCCCATCCTTCTTCACTTTCACTCCATATGCTCTCAGAGGCATGAAATTCTGAAGGGGAGAAATGTGCCAATCACTGCCACTTCCATCTTGCTGCTCTCTCTGGCACTTGCCTACAGAGTGATCAGGAATGGTGAACAGCACAACACAGCACCTGATGTGTCAAACAACTTCTGTTGACTTTGGATCAAAAAGCACCAGGCAGAGGAGATAACAGATGCCTTGCTAGCACAAAACAGCTTAGATAACAGACTGAACTCCTTTCAGCTTGCAGCAGCAGGCTAAAAGTTAGGCATATAGTCTAAAGGTAATGTGTAGGATACCCATTTAGCCACCTGAAAGTCTAAGTCATGCAAACTAAATCATGATACCAAGCTGTGTGGTGCAGTCAACATGCTAAAAAGAAGGGATGCCATCCAGAGGGACCCTGACAGGCTTCAGAGTAGGGCCCATGCCAACCTCATGGAGCTGAACAAGGACAAGTGCAAGGTCCTGCACCTAGGTTGGGACAACCTTAAGAACAGATACAGGCTGAGTGGAGAATGGCTTGAGTGCAGCTCTGAAGAGAAGGATTTGGGGGTGTCAGTGGACAAGAAACTCAACATGAACTGGCAGTGTGCAATTGCAGCCCATAAGGACAACCCAATCCTGGGCTGCATCAAGAGGAGTTGACCAGCAGGTCAAGGGAGGTGATTTTGGTTCTCTACTTGGCTCTGGTGAGA
>VZTY01019021.1:0-42522 GCA_013400935.1 Turnix velox
TATTCCCTGTCATTTCTTGGAGAAGGTATAGTCTATATAAGAGTTATATAAGATATGCACAGAGAACCAGAGCTAAAATGTTACACCAAGGATATGCTATCAGCAGCAGATTCATCACAGTGTTGGCACTTCTATTTTTATGGAAGAACTGTTGTCTCACCACAGGATGAAAATCGCACTGCCCTCATCTTCTCAATACTGGTAGAATTATGACTCTATGAATAAAAAGAAAAAAAAAAAAAAGAAAAAGCTTTATCATTAGTCAGGATAAAGGAATATTTGATACTGTAAAATGCAGAAGCCCTTATCACTTGCATTTTCTTTAAGCCTAGACCTGATAAATCAGCAGATTCTCCAGAGATACTCTTTTATTTGTTTACCAAGAATATGCTGTCTGAAAAGGAGATGAAGGGATGAGTGGTACTGAAGGACACTGACATTCCAAAAATCAAGACATTTGGCTGAGGAAGCTTTTTTTCTTTTTAGAATATGGTAGTACCTGCATTCTGTATCTCTTGATTAATTTCTGTTATGTTACTATACAGAGGTGGATTTCCAGCAGACAGTAAGTTTTTAGCATGCTTTCTCAGACCACTGAGAAAGAAAGAACACTTCTTTCCTGTTTTACTGAAAGGTGCATATAGTCATCAGTATGTGTATCACTACATCTGGAATGATGTATTTGGGAAATCAGCCCTATAAGAAGTGCCAGTCTGATATTTTCTATTGCATGTATTGAAATGGGATAATGCTTAAAGAAATGTTCCTGGTGCATTCCTCTGTCTGAGGATCTGATCCTATTTGGTATACATGAACTACATGAGAATGAATAGGGGAAAGAAAAATAGGTGACGCAGATGGAGAAGGAACAATTTTGTTAGGATCCTTTATTGCAGTGGAGCTGAAGGGAAAACAGAAGTCTCAATAGTCTTTTGTAGTGCTACTTTTAAGTTGTTTGTATTTAAGATAACAATAGCTCACCATGCTATTCATATTCCATTGTGAGCCTGTAGACTATTTGAAACAAAGCCCACAGATGTGGAAATGGAGTGGAGGTGCATCTATACTTTACAGCTTTACAGTCATTCCACTTACACAAGAGTCATCATCCATTGTAGGCCTATCAAAAGGAAATACAGCTAATAATCACATTGCACTGTGCTTTTATATATTTAAGTATATATGTATGTATATATTTATACACTTATGCAGTTGCCAAGGAGGTAAAGGTAGAAGTGGTTAGTTCAAGGCTCTGAAAAGTAATGTGAAAATGGGCACAGAATGTCTCTGTTTATGCAGTAGAAGCAAAACTGGACACAAATTGGATTGTTGAATACACAGAAGCAAAGTAATCTTGTTAATACAAAGGAAAGCATGTTAGCAGGCCTAATGTTTTATCATATTTTGCCTTCCTGGACTTGTCAGGAGTGAGTGAAGGATAGCTATAGAAGTTTTTGGGTTGAAGGATCTGAGTGGAAAGAAGAGGAAAATGTCAGAAGCTATATCTTTGCGGTTTTTTTAACTTCTTAAATCTAATTTTTACATAGGCTGGGGGTTTTTTTATTTTTTTTTTAAATAAAGGGTCATTTTTCTCCATGACATATTCAAGACACGTTACACTGTTTGCAAATTCTCTTATATCACTGTCACCTTGGCACTGCTACCATAACTATTGCACAATACTTGTAAACACTCTGATCTGTCAGCCTAGTTTTTTTATGGCTTTACTGTCTGACAGATACAAAACAAATACCACCTTCTATGCCTAAAAGAGGGTATTGAATGTATTAATTGGCCCACAACTCAATACATTTGGGTCAGCCAAATCAACTATTTAAATTATTTAATCCTCTAAAGATTTTATTCCTTTTATTTCATTCACTGAAAATCACAAAACTGTCCACTGCGTATTGAAAAGAACTCGAGCAGTTCTATGCAGCAGCAATTGATAAATAAGCATCAGCAGCACCTCAGACAGGCTGAAGGAGTTGAGGTTGTTCAGCTTGGTGAAGAGAAGGCTCAGGGGGGACCTCATAGTAGCTTCTCAATACCTGAAGGGGGCTACAGAAAGGCAGGGGTAGGACTTTTCAATAGGATATGTAATGGAAGGACTAGAAATAATGGATGAAAATTGGAAGGGGGTAGATTCAGGCTTGATATAAGTAAGAAGTTCTTTACTGTGAGGATGGAGAGGTACTGGAACAGGTTGCCCAGAGAGGTTGTGGATGCCCCCTCTCTGGAAGTGTGTATGGCCAGACTGGACAAGGCACTGAGCAGCCTGATCTAGTGGGAGGTGTCCCTGCCTATGGCAGGGGGATTGGAGCTTGATGATCTTAAAGGTCCCTTCCAACCCAAACTATTCT
Source organism: Turnix velox (assembly GCA_013400935.1). Taxonomy (NCBI): domain Eukaryota; kingdom Metazoa; phylum Chordata; class Aves; order Charadriiformes; family Turnicidae; genus Turnix; species Turnix velox. Next base: position 2,364 of record VZTY01019021.1, read on the forward strand.
ATGATTCTGTGTTTTTTCATGCCACTTACTGCATTAAATATTCCACCCTTCAGAGAATATGCTGGAACAGTTCAGCCTTTCAGAGTCCACATTTTTTTTGAAAACAGTGCGTGTATTTTCTCTCTTGAAAGCATGTGAAATAGTTGATCTCCCATATGCATTACAGCCTTGTTTTGGCATTGTCTTGGCAGATGCCAAGTTTCTAAGACAGATGTCAAAAGAGAGAGGAATGATAGAATTGAAGAAAGGGGACAGCAGGAGCAGGGCTTATTTAGATTACAGGTTATGAAATAGCTCTTCATTATGAGAGTGATGATGCACTGGAACAGGTTGCCCAGAGAGGATGTGGAGGCCCCATCCCTGGAGACATCCAAGGCCAGGCTTGCTGAGGCTCTGAGCAACCTGATCTAGTGTATGATGTCCCTGCTCACTGCAGGGAAGTTGGACTAGATGACTGTTGAAGGTCCCATCCAATCCTATGATTCTATGGCAACGAAAGTGTTTGAACTTTTCTCTCTCCTAACACAACTGGTGCCTATGGAAAACACTCTGCTCTTCATCTCTTTCAGCTTTTGTTCTGTTTTTCACTTGCAGGAAATCTTGTCAGGCTTCTAAATATTTTCCCACCTTATGTCCCACTGTACTCACTGCCTTAAAAATGGTGTTTCTATTATATTACGATCCTTAATTGAGAGTGGATATGGGTGTTGTTTGGAAATGCAGGATGCTTTCCCCACATCCATTGCAGCAAACAGTTTTCCTGCCTGGGTTGGTCATGTGATTTAAATAAGTTCTCCAATGTTTATATCTATCATGCTAAAGGCATTATGTATTTGAAAACTGATCTTCCCACTAATCTCTCCTAGGTTTATGAAACCTGCTTTTTCCCTTACAGTAGACTACAGTTCTGCTTATCTCTGGTCTTATTTGTATGAATTTATTGGTTTGGCATTGTCAGCTACTCCTGTGCAAATTAAGACTCTGCTTAAGCAGTTAAGTCACAGTCTTCTCTTGTCCAGAAAGAATTTAAAAACAATTACATGCTGAATTAGAAGGTTTTTTTGTGGTTTATTGCCATATTGCATCTTCAGTCTGCACCTCTTGAATTGCCCAGTCCCTCCAGGTCATTAGCCCTACACTGCTGGAGCTTCCCCACTCCTTGCCTTGGATTTGATCTGGTCTCTCACCCTGCCCCAAGCTGCACAGATAACACGGCTATGTAAGAAAACATCTCCCTGATTCAGCTGCCATTCACGTGGATCTCTTGTCCTTATGGCTCAGTTTAGATCTGAGCTTTTCTGATACCATATTCTTTTAAAGCATAGTGCAATAAAAATCTATAGGATCCCCTCTCTTTCTCATGCCAGACATCAGGGGGAAGACTTTGAAGGGATGCCTGTGTGACTATATGAGTGTAAGGAAGAAAAGAGATTATTATTCTTTCAGTTTTCAGTGTGCATTTCAAAGCAGCAAGGCTGGTTCTGGGTGGCTAGTAAAAGTTCTTGAAGATTCTGGCTGGAAGTGGAGGGAGGAAGAGGACAGGATTTCTCATTCTTGCTTTTCTCTAAAGCCACTTAAGGTTTTGGTTGCAAAAAGAGGCAGCTGTGTGAGTTCTTGAACAAGTGTGCACTCTCTGGAGAGGCATGGGGAAGGAAAGCTGAGCGAAACACTTTTTCTATATGTGTGGTGGCAAACATGATTCTGTTGTAGTTGAGACTTGAAAGGATAATATGCTTCTACTTAATAGTGGTGCATGTATCAGATGCTTTCACCTTTTTATTTGCTGTAGGAATTGCTGATATAACTCAATACAGTTGATTTTCTTGCTTACTGGCATCATAATTACAAAATCCTCTTTCTGGTTCAGTCCCAATTCTCTCTCTAATATATGTGGTTCATAGCTGTTGGGCAGGCAGCACTCTTGTGCTGAAATGTCAGGAAAGACATTTCTTCCCAGTACTGAGAAGGCATGGTCTGTTCAAAAGTCTATTATTCAGGCTTTCTTCTCCATCTGTCACTTGATGGAACTCCTGATCCAGGGCACCTCAACACCATGGACTGGAAAACAGATCTGGGTATCCCCATTTCAGAACATCTAATAGGGCAGGGAAGGATAGGAAACTAGCCAGAGACAGTAGATATTGCTAAATATATTAACTCTTCTTAGACACAATGGCTCCTGAAGCTGTGATCCATCATCCATCTCACATCAGGTGGTGAAAAGCAGCTGATGTACCAATGTGTTGTTTTTACTGTACGTGGTGAGATGAAATTAGCTGCAATGTCTAACTGACATAAATAAAAAGCTGAAACAAGTAACTGAAATTTTACAGTTTTTCCATTGGAAACACAGAAAAATACATGTATGATGTATATGTATGATCTTTAAATGTGAAATACTTTTGGGTACCCCAGCAGTGTTTGACTAAATAAGACAGTACCTTTAGCAGATTCAGTGCTGCTGTTCTCCAGAATTCAGGGGTAACACAGGACTGGTAAGGCTGTGGTGGCAACAGTGGAACTGGGAATTACCCTGAGTTCAGGCAGATACTGCTGTCTGGATTCTCAAAACCTTTTTTCTTTGGTAAAAACCCCACCACTGTGTAGTTATAAAATGAAGTTACTCTCTTAGTGATTCACTTTTTGAGGATTTTTGTATTTTGTGATCACCTCTTAAAAGTCTTTATTTACAATTTGGTTTTTGGTTTAATTTTATTTTTATTCAGAATTGTCACAAGATGGACATTTTGTTTATGGAGTGAGCTTTACTTTCACTGAAGGAATAAAGTGACTGTGCTGGTTTATGTGAGTAGTGAAGTACAAACTTCACTTGATGGAGTGAGGCTGCACCTGAAGACTCTTTTATCTGAGCACAAGTGGAGAGAGCACTGTATTTAGAAATATACTTAGTAGCTGTATAGAGAAAAGTGTCTTTACTTGTGGACATGTGCATCTGGTGCTCTTTGGTTCAATTCCCAGACTGCTCTTCCTTGTGCGGGTGGAGTGGCCAAAGAATTGAGGAGAAGGATCCTGAAGTGCCAGTGTAACTTTTTAGGATGCCAAAGGACATTATATAGTGTAAGGTAACAGATGAAATATTGCAGGAAGTATTACAGACTATATGAGTGGAAGTTTAGCAAATGGAAATAATAATTGTAGACAGCATATGCCCAGTTTCAATTGAGTTTTGCTAGGAGGAAATGGGACTGTTTCTCACCACTGCTAATTCCAAAAGTAAAGCTGTAAAGTGCAGTGCTGAATTTGGAAACTAGTCTCCTGTCAGACCAAGTCTGGTCTGCATCGGAGTCCTAGACAATTGAACAGCAGCTATCAAAGAATTAGTTTGAGGGTCACCACATAAATTTTGCTGTCATGCTGGCCATTTGATGTTAGTGACAGTACAGGAAAGATCTCTATCTTGTTACTGATGTGTTTAGCAAATTTAAAAGCTCTGTGTTCACAGCTTTCAGTTCTCCAACTAATTTTCCTTGCTGTCATTAAGGGTCTGACATAAAAGATCTCCTCCCAACTGACTGGAGCTGTCATTCAAAGGCCTATCATGTCCCAGAAAGTGAAAAGCTGTCCATCTAAATAAAAATCAGCATTGGCCTTTTGGGCTACTAAGCTTTCCCTTGTTCAGTCCTGTGCTGTGGCTTCTGGCACATACATAATAACATGATATCCTATTTCAGCTTTGGGTCCCTGACCTCAGGAGGTTGAGGCTTGTGCTCTAATATTCATATTGCGGTCTCAGATAATGTCCACTAAAGAGATGAAGCCTTCAACACATTGGGAGCGGGGCACACTAGTTTCTGGCTTGAATGTTTGCCCTCTTAAGATTATAAGAGTATGGGACTGAGGGACTGGTTTTGGGAGGAGCATTCCTTTTGTGTGAAGAAACAACCAGAATGAATGGGCATCAAAGCTGAAAATGTTACAAATATAAAGAATCAACATGAAATGAAGCCAAGAAGGTTTTGTGAAGAGTTTTGAAGACTTCAGTCTTGTATTTGTTTCTTATGCACTGGAGAAGATTAATGAGGGTCATAATACTAGACAGGAAAATCCAGGGAATTACTTTGCTTTGCTGGAGAGAGATCACATCCAGAGAAAACCTCAAAAAAGAGTAGTACTGAAAACAGAAAAGAGAAACATTGCAAATAGAGCTTCACACAGTTGTTCACTACCTTGTTGCAGAATGGGCATAGGCTAAAGGGTTAACAACTGCTACTAAGTTCTCGGAACAAGAGTTACAAAGGCATCGTTCAAAGCCTGAAGCAAATCTTATCAAGCTGGAACCATAGCTCACTCGACAGCCTTGAAGCTCGCTTGTGTCTTCGATGGCCTGGGAAAGTGTCGAGGGAGTAGAGAATAAAGAACAGATAACAAGGACTTGTGTACAGCTGTGTTGGCAGAAGGAACTGTAAGAGGAGGGTCTGACATTAATGCAAGAATGTAACCCGTAGCTAATCAGTATGTTATTAGTATGCATAATTAGCCATCTCTGTATATAAGCTTGTCTCATGCTCTCAATAAACGGATTCTGGCAGATCATATTGATCGTGGAGGTCAGACCCTTCTTACATCAACCATCGTATTTCAATACTACCTCTTTGCACATCACTACTTTTTAGGATACTGCCGATGTAAGATTCGGACATCCCCATTATAGGAGGTTAAGTTTTTAAGTTACCAGAACCTACCCAGGAACAGTAAGTCTCTGCCATGAGCACCAGACAAAATGGCATGATGCCATTATTGGATGTGCTTTGATTATTCTTTTTGCTTTTCATTTGGCTTGTTAATTGCATCTTATCTTTTTCTTTCCAGTTTCAGAAGAACACCTGTGGAAGATGAACCTCTCTGCTGCATTTCAGAGAACAGTCAATGAAGATGAAAGAAGTATGGAGGAGCATGGACTGCTAAGTGAGGTATGGTAAGAATATGCATTTATATATACAGAATCTTTTCACTGATTAGTTAAAATGGAAAGCAAAATAAGGATGTTGCTCAGCTGATACAGTGCAATCTGCTTCACTTTGACGAATAAGTTATGATTCCTAATGGTGGAGCCTGTTCTTCCATCTCCTACTTAGATATTGGCATGTTCTCTGCCATAATGTTTTATCCCTGCATGGGTCTGAACTGATTCAGAGTGAATCTGAACCTATAATAAAGACTGGAACCTGGAGATTTCTATTTTATGGTTGTTGCATTACCTAAGTTAGTGGCAGCTTGGGAGGCACAAAAGGAAATTTTACGAGGCTTTAATCATAACATATTTTGGGGAGGGGAAGCCCTGTTTCCCCACAGCTGGTTCACTGATTAAAAGTTATTTATTCTGAGCAGGAACTCTGCCTTATTTCTGAGGATTAGACTGGATTCAGATTGCTCAGTTGTGAATAGCATCAGCTTCAGTCAGAGTGAGACAATTTTAAAGTTCTTATACAACAAAGTTGCCATCTGAGTGAGAATGGCATCAAGCCATTAACAGCCACCCTCTGGATGGCTAGTTTATTTTCCACCGAACTCAGTCTCAGTACTCTGAGACAGTTACTGATAGGAACTTTTTAGAGCACCTAAGCCTATTTGTCTCATTCCTCTTCCTCAGTCTCCATCTAACTTGTCACATTATTTTTCCTCAGTCTCCCTCTCAGTTTGACCTGTTAATGTTTTGGGTTTTTTAAGAAAAATATATATAAATGATGGACTAAAGCAAAAGAAGTATTACCAAGAAAATACCTGGGGAAGATTTTTTGGGATTATGTTGTTTTGTTCGTAAGAGTAATTTTTGCAACAGATCCTTTTTCATTTGCTGCGTCTGCTTCTGATTAAAATGTTCTTTTAGTAACTTGGCAATGAACAGGGAGAAAAAACCATTTAGCATCTATTCTTTTTAAATGTAAAGTAGAATTAGTCATTATTTGACTAGTTGTAGTATCTGCTATTCGTTGTAACTCATGAGCCTTAAATTAGGTGTCACGACTTCTTGTCCAAACCCACAATTCAGTGTTAAACATTGCAAAGAATGAAACAAAGACATTAAGAACAAAAAGGCTGATTTCAAGATCATAATACCATCCATACAACTGCCAAATTGCTTGAAGATTAAACTTGAAACTGTCAGTTCAAACCTTTATTGCCTTCCTTTTCATTGTGAGAATTATATGTAATCAAAGAGGTTGTAAATTGGTGGCACAATCATAACTATGTGGAGAATTTTCACATGGGATCTTGTCTGACCTGGATGAAGCTCCTGGAAATGGAGTCCATTGAAGGGTGGAAGAGAAATGGGCATGATGTACTCTGTCTTAACAGTTGCAAAGCACAAGGATTTCCAGATTTTTCTCTCCATATGTTGTTATGCTATTTTTGATGAGATTTGTTTTGATCTGTAAAATCCCCAGTCTGAGAAGTGGACAGAAATACACTGGAACACAAACACTTTGGAAATATTTTTCTGGATTATTTTAAAAGTACCACTCTCTTGTGTAAGCAAAATGCATGGGGTTTGTGTGCTGTTTTGTTGTGGTTTTATTTTAAAAAAATAAGCAGACATGAAATGTACTCTCATATCTTTTGATGGGGTGTATGCGCTTCTTTGGACATGCATTTTTGTATTGGATTTTGAACATTTTGGGAAGAGGTGGTGGCGGGTTTTTTGGTAGGTTTAAGTTGTAGAGGAGATGTCCACAAAGCAGCAAAAAAAACAGATAGTAGGCTGAGATTATATTTTGCCTGCCTGATTTTACTATTTGTTATTCCTCTTTAGTCCATTCACTTTTTATTACTTTCTGTAAACTCCCTGGGCTCCATTCCTTACAGCAATTGGATGGTATTAGGAGCTGTTATACTGTGTTTCCCTGTGGTACTAAGGAAATAATGATTTTGCTTGGTGCTTTGGACTCTGGCTCTTTCTCCTGCAGGAAAAAGGTGGTCTTGACACACCTAAATCCCACAAGTTTACCGCTGTTCCAGTTTTGAAATGGAGAGGCATGGTGCCCCTTTTTCATCTGTCTTTGAGCAACACATTTTCTATCTCCTGGGAGGAAAACTTTGGGATGGGAACTAAGCAGCAGATTTTTGTAGTGAATTAAACTTCTGCAGCTGTATAAAACTGTCAGCAAGGAACCAAGTTCTCATAGCTGATGAACTTGCAGTGAATCCCACCACACCTCTGTGGATAGGCATCTATAACATTTTGAAAGTACAGAAGAAAACACTGCCAAGGGGAGAAGAAACAGAGCATGAGTGGAAGCAGGGGAAGTGAACTCCAAGTCAGGGTGACTAGTGAGCCTGGATAGAGTACAAAAGAAATAACTTTAGGGGAAACTATATTGGTAACTCAAAAGCTAGCTCTGGGAACCACTAACAGCATACACATGTTGTGGCCTCAACAGAAAGGCCACTTTCCAACTGTTAGTTCATGCTTTTGGAGTGAACATTGCTGTGCTGGTAGATTTTAAATAGACGAAAATTGCTGTCCTCTGACTAAAGGGCAGCTTCAGTAGGAAGAAGTGTGTGTGTGTGTGTGTCTGGAATCTTGATTCTTATTCCAGTTTTAAAAACCAGCTAAATAGGAAAGAGAGAAATGGCCAGTGGATTCAAATATCAAGGTGATTTATCAACACTGGCTTAAACAAGTGTTTCTGCATAGGAAGCTGCAATGACATCTTACTCTATCACTCCTTTTTTTTCCCCTTTCTTAAAAATAATAATACTTCCAGTTACTTAAAAGCTTCAGATTTTCAACCTTTACTCTGAAGTTTGAAGTAGATCTGGAAAAGTTATTCCACATTAAGTTCCACCATCTTATAAATTAAGTATAAAATCACCTAACACTTCCCAAAAAAGTAATTTGCATTATGAGCCCTAGGGTGTTGTTATTCTGGAAGGTATTTGGAGCTGTAATGCCATCATTACTCTCAGATTTTGAGTTTCGGATGCTTGTGTTTGCTACTTAGTCTTTCTGCCTTATTCTTCAGAGAAGGAGGTGCACTTCAAAGTATTGTACTTGGTCATCTACCTATTCTAAGCTCATTCAAAAAACGTTTTTCATTTCTTTTCAGCATTTAGAACAACTTTTTTTCTGTCCCTTTTTTCTTCTAAAATCTATACTGTAAACCTCCCCTCTTTGGGAGTACTATGAAACTATGAAAAGAAGATCATAAAAGTGATGCCAGAATAAATAAACCTTATTCCAAATGAGTGTGGATTGGAAAGCTTGAGAATCATTAATTTTGCCTTAGTGAAAAAGGAAGAAGATGTAAATACACAAGAGAGAATTATGTTGATTCAAATAATACACCAGCACTGTTACCATACATCTGTATGCAATGCACCCCCCGGGGAAATATGGCTTTGCAGCATGAAGGTATTATCAGCCTGTATTTCTGTGACTGTTGGAGTGCGTGTGAGTGGATGAAGCCACCAGGAATTATTTCTGTTGTTTCAAGACAGTCTCACTAAAATCTTTGTGCACCATGTATGGTAAATGTATATTTGTTAAACAGCTCTCTGTATTTTGCTTTTGAAACCTTCTACTAACAAAATTGGCATCCGGAGCACTATGGAGTCCTGTCATGAGCAATGCAGTGAGAGAAATAGAAATTAAAAGCCAGGTTTGGCTTTTCTCAATCCACTCATGGAAACTGATGATTAACTGTCTCCATGCCCTTCTGCTTGTGAAAGAACATGGTCCTGATATAGGAAAAGGAGAGAAGGTGTTCTCGTTAGAATACCAGGAATCTGTATCTGTTTTGCTCTCCTTAACCAAAATTATGTCTTGCTCATCCCAGCAACAAGCTGGAAGTTTCTCTCTCCCATTACTTTAAGCTGCCATTTTCACCCTTCAATGAAAGTGAAATTCAGGACTGTGGCTGGTTACAGGACCAGGAAAAGCAATTTTCTGCATTGACTTTTGGTGAGTGGATGTTGTTCAATCAAATTTGGAATAGATTTACTGGAATTATTTGGATTTGGTCAAATGGATCTCCTAATGTGTTTTGATAGGGAGTGTAAGTTGCATTCAGCCTAACAAGAGATCCAGAATTACTCTTCTAGCTTTGTCTTTCTCAAATTTGGATTGCTGTGTTCATGGGGAAAGTCAGTCTCTCTCATTGTTTCTAAGAGAGGGGTTATGAAGGGTCTTTTTTTGCCAGCCTCTGAGAACCAAATCCTGTCTGCCAGAGATCACTCATCTTTCATACAGCTCAATGGATGACTGAGAGCACAACTTATATGCAAAGCAGTGGTTGAAGAAGCAGCAAAATTAGAAAGACATTTGGGACCCTGGGGAAGCAAGACAATCCCAACTTCTGTTTCTTAATGACATTTCTTTGTTTGACTCTCATTGACTTTAGGAAGATGCTGCTTGTTCTGCTTTTCAGTCTACGCTCTCTCACCTCTCTTTGAAATACTGGTGGAATAGTACTTAATTTCTCATGTGCTTTTAAATGTATTATTTAAAATTTTTAATAGAAAATTTTTGTTCCTAATCTAGTGCAGTTGAGAAAATCCCCAAGCACTTCACTTTCCATTTTTTTGGTAGAATTTTTTTTTTTAAAATACTATTTTTTTTTCATTTCTGTTTGGTTCCTTAAAAGCCACTGTTCTTTAAAAATTCCAATCTTTTGCTTTACGGCATGGTATGTATTTTAGCTTTGAAAGCTAAAATTAATTAAATTGCAGATTTTTTTTTTTCCAAAATGGTTATGTAATATATCACACAGAATCACAGAATGTTAGGGATTGGAAGGGACTTCACGAGATCATCTTGTCCAATCCCCCTGCTGGAGCAGGAACACCTAGACCAGGTCACACAGGAACTCATCCAGGAGGGGTCTGAATGTCTCCAGAGAAGGAGACCCCACAACCTCTTTGGGCAACCTGTGCCACTGTTCTGTCACCCTCACCCTGACAAAGTTTTTCCTGTATTTCTGTGTTCCAGTTTGCCCCATGTTCTATCATTGCATGTCAATAAGAAGAGCCTGGATCCATCCTCCTGACGCTCACCCTTTCCATGTTTATAAATATGAATGAGGTTACCCCTAATTTTCCTCTTCACCAAGCTAAAGAGACCTCGTAAGGCAGATGCTCCAATCCATGTATCATCTCTCTGGCTCTGTGCTGCACTCTCTGAAGCAATTCCCTGTTCTTCAACTGAGGGCCCCAGAACCGGGCACAGTATTCCAGATGTCGTCTCATTAGGGCAGAGTATATAGGGAGAACCTCTCTCCACCTACTGACTACACCCCTTCTAATACACCCTAGGATACCATTGGCCTTCTTGGCCACAAAGACACATTGCTGACTAATGGTCATCCTGCTGTCCACCAGGATCCTCAGGTCCCTTTCCCCTACACTGCTCTCTTAGAGTTTATAGCTTATATAGTATTAGTAATACTAAATAATTTTTGGTCTGTTTTACAGCAGTTACAAATGTATTTTATCACATGTAAAAAAGCAAGCTGTATTGACTTCCCACAGAAATACATGGGAAGAGGAAATACAAATTCAGTTTTCTTTCCTATCGAAAGTCAACCTCTCATACTTGGCCCCAAGATACCTCTGTAATAAGCAATGAACTTACAAAAAAAACTTACAGAAAAAAAACCCCAAACAGCAATAGAGAACAAAACCTCCACTCTAGATGCCTAGGAGAAATCCATGTAATCCATGTTGTATAAGCAAATCATTGCTTACATGTCTGATTGCAGAGAGAATGTGTACATTCCCTGCAGGGAACACAGCACTTGCCAGAAGCCTCAAGGCCATCTGGGAAGAGCCGCAGGCAAGCTGCTTCCTCTCTGCTCAGCCCCAGGGCATCAAAGCTGGCTTCCCACCCTGTTGCAATGTGGAGTTTCCCAGGGTGAAGAAGCAGGGTTTGTATTGTGCTTAAGGAATAGCCTTCAGACTTAGGTACCCTTACAGGGCTCGCTCATATCCCTGAGCTGAAAATTAATTTCCTATGTGTAGTGCAAAGCATTCATGTTGCCTTATGTACCTGCTGATACAGGTGCAGGTTGAACTGCATCCTGCTCTTACCAGGGTGATTAGAGACATCGCCTTGTGACAAGAGGAGGCTTCAGGAAAATCTTATAACAGTCTTCTGGTACCTGAAGGGGCAGTACCGGAAGAATGTGGAGGGACTCTGTCAGTGGGCATAACAAGAGGACAAGGGAGTGATAGCTTTATGCTGAAAAAGGGGAGATTCATATTAGATGTTAGCAAGAAATTCTTTGAATGTGGTGTGATACAGTTACAGGTTGCCCAGTGAAATTTTAGATACCCCATCCCTGGAAATGTTCAAGGACAGGCTGGTTGGGGCTTTGGTTTAGTGGGAGGTGTCCCTGCCTATGGCAGGGGCTTGGAACTCAATGATCTTTAAGATTGCTTCCAATTCAAACAATTCTATGGTTCTGTGACATCCATCTTACCAGGAGTGGGTGTGTAAGCTTTTTGCAAGTGTGGAAATTCAGTTCACAACAGGCTGTTGGTCTGATGGACTAACCAGGAGCATGACTTGTGGGTGGCCCTCTCATACAGGGAGCAAGCTGTGGTGCCACAATCCGGTTCCTGACCAGCACAGAGGAGTGCCAAGGTAGTGATTCACGGAGGTAATACTGAAATATGTGCATAGGGGAAGCTGATGAGCTGAAGCAGAGTCTGCAGATGGTACTGAACCCTCCCTTTGGTCTTTTACCAGGTCAGCAATTTCTAGATGTATATTTTGTTTGAGGCCTAGACCATTTGTCAGTCCTATTTCCGCTTAATTAGCTCCAAGATTTAAAACTACTTGTGGCCTCCTAATGAACTGGGAAAAACCCAGCAGCTGTTAGCAGCTCACTGAAATTTTAAAAGCAGCTGTATGTATTCAGTAGAGCTGCCATCAAATTGTGAGAAGAAAAGTCTAGCAGTACTGCTAGGGCCCAGGACATTTGAGAGCTATTCTCACTCTTATTAATGGTCACCATTAGCACAGTACAGAATTTCATCTCTACATAAACAGCCTTGTTAAGTGACAATGAAAACTTTGACAGAAGGCTTGAGTTTGTGCAAAACCTCCCATCCTCTGAAGGATGATTTGTGCTGAGATGCTGGACTATGCACTGGAGTGTCTGAGGAATGAAGATGTGCGCTTCCAACAGCTCCCCAGACCTGCTGAGATCTGCCAGGACAAATCTGTTGAAACCCTTAGACTCTGAGTTGCCTCCCTCTATTATATAGCCCACTGAGAGATGGATGTGACTGTTGCTTGTTTATGGTAAATCCACTAGTTCTGATTATTCCTCTGCCTTAAGGTTTAGTTCTCTCTGCTTGTAACACTCTGACACTTTCATAGGCAAAGCAACTAAGACTGTGTCCTGAATTCCTTTTGTTGTCACCCAATTTTTAACAGTATGTGACCATCCAGACAGAAGTCTCCCATGACTATGATCGATTCCTCCCTATACTCTTCCTTCTTTTGGTTCTTGGTTATTTCTGTGGTGTGGAATTTCACAGAATTATTCTGGACACCCCTGAAGCCCCAAATCACAAATCTGCTTCAACTCTCACAAAGATTTCTAGTACTGGTCTGGACAAAAGATTTAATGTAACTTTTAGTTAAGATAGGTAGATTGAGATGTAGCCCATAATGTTTTAAGCTCTGTCTTTTTTCAGGTGCAGTTTATATGGATCACAGCATCACTGTGTGTACTTCTTTATAGCTGCCTGTGTTATTTTTATAATATTTTTTAAGCTTAGAGGTAATGGAGAGCAACTCTGAAATTGCTCAACCTGTTCTTTTGTGGTATCTGCTTGAGGAAGAGAAGCAGTATTCATGAAAGAAACTATATATTGTATGTTGAAATTGCTGTTTCAAATGCAAAAAATACATGGCTAGTTGATGTACCTTTGTAGGAAGGCTTGCATCAGGGGCTCTGAAATTGTTCAAGCTCAGGAAGTCTGCCCTGTCTTTGCTCTGAATAAAGATTCCTTTTTCTATTTTTTTTTCTGCCCTTTTCCTGTAGCACAAATGAGAATTCTTCAGTGACAGCTGAAGTACTTTTTGGATGGACATGATAAATAGTAAAGATTTTCCTTAATGTCTGTCAGTGCTGGCGCACCTTTGAGACAAATTTTGAAGTGTGTTTGCCTCTGGTTTTAGATTTTTCAGTCTGTAAATGATCCTCTGTTTAACCCATATTTGTGAGACACTTAGGTGCCTTTGCACAAAATTGCTCTGAAGATGGTTACACACTTTCTTTTGTTATCTCAGGTTTTAATTATATAGAGCCTCTTCTCAGGATTAACTGTGATGTTTCATTTCATGGCTGGATGGAATTTTATATTTTTTTTATTGTGCTTATAATACAATGACCTTTTCTGTGGTTTTTGACAGGTGCTACAGCCACTAAATGATGTGCTGGTTGTGATTTTGTTATGAAAATGATACCTAAAGGAAACAGAAATAGCAAAGAATATCCGTATCTCTGTGGTAATTTAAGTGTATCTATTCTGGGTAGCATTTCATAGTTCCAGCAAGGATTTTTTAGGTCTGTTGTGTCAAGTTATTTTCCAGGATTTGAGATCAGCAGAGACCCCTGCTGAACTGAGGAAAGCACCATAAACCCCAGGACAGTGTGTAAGGGATTTTAACCTGCAAGCTTCTTCAGGGAAAAACAGGGAAGCTTCTTCAGGGAAGCTGAGAATTTTGGTCAGTCCCTTTGATTTCCTGATTTCCAATATGAATGGGGATGCACCTCTTCTCTACAGGGTCTCCCAGGTAAGGGAGACATAGTCATCTTTGCAAAACTGAGGCTGCTGCTTCTGAACACCTTCTCTTTCCCACTGTGGTTTGCTTTTCCTGGAGAGTGACAGCTCCCAGGACCTCCGCATTTAACAGTGGTTGCTCCTTTTTTTCTGGGAGAGTAATGGAAAATTTCCACCATAAGGTCAAAACTATGACCCTTATAATCTGCTGTTTCCTCATTCCATCCAGAAATGCTCTTGGTTGATCTAGTTACCTACCTTGCATTTGTCAGGGGTCCTTGAGTCTTGAGGGGCATGCCAGGAAAAGTGTCCTGAAGCTCCCAACCCCTTTCATATGCCCACTTAGTATTCTTAAATAGCTCTTTTGCTGCCGTGTTTTGTATCTTTTTCCACTTATGTATCTGGAAACGGAATTCTCTAAAGATGGGAAAACTTCACCACTAGAAGATCTCCATTTTACTTCACATGTTTTTCTTTGCTTGAGTTCACATCTTTCTGACTTAGATAACCATAATTTGAAAGTCAGTTGAACTTCAAGAATTTTATTTTTGCTTTCAATGATGATAGCCTAATTGAGCTTTGGCTGCAGTTTTCACCATTTTCCCTTCCAGTCAGTTGTATTGCATTTATCTCTCTATCCACGTTTTGCAAAATAATAGTATCCATTTACATCTTCATCATGTTCAGAATATTGGTAACTGCCAAGCAATTTTACTAAGCAGCAACAGAGAGGATATCTTAGAGAAACTACTTTTCCCAGCCAGTTGCGTTGAAGCGGGATAAACCACCTACAGATAAAGCTTTTTCCTTCTGGGGTTCAAGCCCATTTTTTTTCTCCCTTTTTAAAATACTTTTCTTGTAGAGACAACTCATACACTGCCATAGATTTCCTTTTTATACAAGAGTGCAAGGCTCCTCACCTTCCCGTAATGCAACTTCATAGTCAGTCTCCAAGGAAGTTGAAAACAGTTTTAAAAGCCTTCCTACAAGTGCTGTTGTCAGTAATTACCTTATCTTCAAAGTCCTCTATGAGTGTGTTTCTGTCATCCCTTACAAATCCAAAGTGTCTTATTTAAATTCCTCTCTTCCCCACTCTGAGAATATTTCAGATCTGTTGGGACTTTGAACCACTCTGTTTTTCTTAGTTTGCTTCAGTCTAACTATTTTGTGGCAATCTAGAATTTCTCAAATTCGAAGAGACACCTGCTTCATTTCTTCACAGTGCAGCAGCAAATGCCACCTGGCATTTCTGTCAGCCTTCAGAAATACAGATCCTCACAATGTTACATTTTGTTCTTTTATTTTTGCTTGTCTGACACTGAAGTCCCCCCATCAAGCCACAGACGAAAACGGGATCTTAAAACATACTTAATATCTGTCCTGAAGGCGTCTTTCATCTATTGCTTATAAACATTCATAGATATTTAAGACCTGAGGGACTATTACAGCTCTGGAAATTAACTTAGTAATTCCTGTATCTATCTTAATAACTTGTGGTGAGATGCAGATAAACTACTGTAGACCAGCTTAAATCTTTTTGTAATCAGATGCTGGATCTTCTTGATCAAACAAAACTGTTGAAACTGCAACAGCTTCCATACAGAGCACAAGCCCATGTCATAATTAGGAAAGGGTGAGTGTCAGGAGGATGGAGCCAGGCCCTTCTCAGTGACCTCCAATGACAGGACAAGGGGAAATGGGTACAAGCTGGAACACAGGAGGTTCCAGAGAAATGTAAGAAAAAACGCTTTCACAGTGAGCGTGACAGAAAAGTGGCACAGGCTGCCCAGAGAGGGTGTGGGGCCTCCTTCTCTGGAGACATTTGAAAGCTTCCTGGATGCTTCCCTGTATGACCTGATCTGGGTGTTCCTGCTCCAGCAGGGGGATTGCACAAGTTGATCTCTTGAGGTCCCTTCCAATCGCCGACATTCTATTATTTTGTGACAGAAAAGCAGAAGGAAGGCAAGCAATGCAAGCATTAAGTGAAAAACCCTGAGGGATGGATGGGAACTTACGAAGTCTGGTTTTTTAGTTCATCATTGGCTAGATGGAAATTGAGCACTGTGAGCAAACAAGCTACCTCCTACTGTGGTCAGGGAAATAGATTTTTGTGTGCTGTCATTATAAATAGCAAGACCATGTAACATGGGCATCCTCTGTATCAGCATCTTTTATAGAATAAAATGACACTTTGACCCTGAATTCCTGATAAATTTTTAGGTCAGAAAGAAGTAAAAATTTTACTGCTTAAACAATCATGTCCTGATCTTAAACATAGTTACTGCTGGAAAATCTGTCACTGTGTGATAAACTGTTTAAATCATTACATATCCCTTATATTGAAAAATGCGTACTGTAGTTTTCGCATTTCAAAGGGAATTGGGAATGGCCTGAGGGAAGAGTTGATGAGAAGTCTGTAGTTAGCTGAAACTTTGAAAGCCTTATGCCAGTACCGTCTTCCTTCCATACATATATTTCTCTGGTTTTTTTGAAGATTTTGGTATTTTCTTGGAAAACCTCATTTCTTTGTTTAACCAGCTGTCTTGCTCCGCTCTTTTGCAAAAAGTCATAGAATCATAGCAGTGTATAGGACCTCCAAAGGCCATCTAGTTCAACTCCCCTGTGGTGAGCAGGGACATTCTGCACTAGATCAGGTTGCTTAGAGCCTCAGCAAGCCTGGCCTTGGATGTCTCCAAGGCAGGCGCCTCCAACCACCTCTCTGGTCAACCTGTTCACCACCCTCATGGTGAAGAACTTTTTCCTTTTGTCTAACCTAACCCTGCCCTGCTGTAGTTTAAAACCATTGCTGACGTATTGCTACATGTCCTGACAAATAGTCCCTCCCCAGCATCCCTGGAAGACCCCTTCAAGTACATGTAGGCTGCCATGAAGTCTCCCTGCAGCTTTCTCTTTTACAGACTTAACAGCCCCAGTTGTCTCAGGCTGTCCTCATAGAAGAGGTGTTCCAGCCCTCACATCACCCTCATGCCCTTCCAGTATTCCATGTCTCTCTGTATTGAGGGCTCCACAGTTGGATGCAGTAACTGCAGGTGGGGTCTCACAAGAGCAGAATAAAGGGGCAGAATCATCTCTGTTCCCATGGTTTTGTGGATGCAGCCCAGGACACAGTTGGCCTTCTGGGCTGCAAGTACCCACTGCTGCTTCGTGTTCAGCTTTTCATCCACCAATACCCCCAAGTCCTTTTCCCTCACCTATCCTACCACCTACCCTCTCTATCACATCACCTCCCAGTATGTGTTGGTAACAGGGATTGTATTGACCCAAGTGCAGCCCAAGTCAATTATTCACACTTTCTCCTTCATTCTTATTTGTGACTAAAAATGTTTGGATTAAGCTTTTGACAGCAGTCAAGAAATTTTGGAAATGGCAGACATTTTCCTTGGAAGCATTTATTTCTGTAAACCTGTTTATTTCAGTATAAGGCTTGATGAGTAGTATCATAATTAATTTTCACCACTGACGAAATCTAAAATCTGGAAATGCCACTAAGCATATCACTTACTACAGTTTATTTCCATGTTATTTGTTTTCTTAAGTCATTCCAAATGCATTAAGATGGGGAAAGAACAAGCTGGAAGCAAGGTCAGCAGAGGAAGGACAAAAGGAAAAATTTATTTCTGTAAAATAGAAGAAACATGGTTTGTGCTCAGTAAAATGTTCGTCCCTTTTTAAATATAATAATCTACTCTTCATTTGTATTTTTGAATTCTTTTCTTCTGGCATCTGTTACTTCTCATTAGCTTACTTTTCATTCCCTGTCTCTCCTCCTTTCTTGGGAGGTAATTTTTGATGCAGTTGCTCACTGCTGATTTGCCAAACTCAGCCTTTTGGCAAGTTCTTCAAAGTCTAATATATGTTTGCAGTGAGGAATACAGTGCTGGTGTCTGTTGGGTTTCTTTTTGACTTCTTGGGGCTTAGCTTTCAATTTATAAATGCATTTCATTCCTGTACTCTCCAAACTCATAATAAATTTGTGGTTGTAAATCATTGTGTACTCATTGATTTATGCTGGCAATCAATTTACTCATTCTCCATTCTCTACAGTTTTCAAATTGGAAAGAGTTGCCCTCAGTGTTCGTCTTGGCTAATGGAGTCTCTTGTTGCCAATTAATAGCTTAAATCTTCCATGGAGAATTAAGTTACATTTTTATAAGTAGAGGACCTGCTGATGACTTGATGTGGATTGAAAGGAGTTCACACATTTTCTAGACCACATTCACTATCAGTACTAGGGATTTCTTTTCTGCATTCTTTCCCCTCCTCTCTCAGTTCCATGCGTGCCTCTCCCTCATCTTGGTCTCTTCCCTGGGCTCTCTGCCATCCTTCTGTCTGTGCCAGAAGCTCTGTGTTATCACATCATCGTGTTTACTAATCTTTTCTTCTCAGCCATCTGGAAGTTGGAGAGCTTTTGCTGAGTGTCTAAATGGAATAGTCTACTCCTGCTGTCCCAACAGTGAAAATCCTTTATTGGTATATCTTGGTCCTGATTCTCCAGAGTCTTTTTTGTTAAGTTTGGATAATAGTTCAGAAAATGCATTGAAGTCTCTTTTTAAAAATTATTTTATTTTAATTTTGTTTTAGTAAAGCAAATCATCACAAAAGAAAAGAGAGAGCAAACTTGCTCCAAGGGTTTTACATCAGAATATTACTTACCCCTTTTCAGTGAGATTCCAATTGCAGTACTGAGCTCAGCTATTCCCAGCACTGTGACAAAGATATAGATAAATAAGATGAGGTCTAGAGTGGAAGAATAGGAATGACAAGGGATTAAGAGAAAACTACCTATAATGAAAACATAAAGGAGCTGTTTTGCCTCTCCCTCTCCAAAAAAGAAGATTGTCTATCCTAATGGCCTCTAGTACAGCAAATTCTGTTATAAAGGGGTCAGCAATCATCTGTTCTCCAAATCTGTGGATCACACAGAGAAAATAAGTAGCGGGTCTCTGGCGGAGATGAGCTCCTGTATTCGAAGAATGGTGTTTAAAAAGGTGAAAAGTGGTTGAGCAGACTGACGAGGAAGACTGTGAACTTGTCTGAGGGAAGGTGCATATAAGACAGACTTCTCACATAGAATCACAGAATAGTTTGGGTTGGAAGGGACCGTAAAAAGATCATCAAGTTCCAAGCCCCCTGCTATACGCAGGAACACCTCCCACTACACTAGGGTGCCCAGTGCCTTCTCCAGCCTGGCCTTAAACACCTCCAGAGAGGGGGCATCCACAACCTCTCTGGGCATCCTCTTCCAGTGTTTCACTACCCTCACTATAAAGAATTTCTTTTTTATATCTAGCCTAAATCCACCCCCTGCCAATTAACACCTACTATTTCTAGTCCTGCCATCATATATCTTATTAAAAAGTCCTGACCGTGCCTTTCTGTAGCCCCCTTCAGGTATTGATAAGCTTCTGTGAGGTCCCCCCTGAGCCTTCTCTTCACCAAGCTGGACAACCCCAACTCCTTCAGCTTCTCTTCATAAGGCAGGTGCTCCAGCCCTTTGATCATCTTTGTGGCCCTTGTCTGCACCCACTCAAACAGCTCAATGTCCTTCTTATGTTGAGGGCTCCAAAACTGGACACAGTACCCCAGGTGGGGCCTCACCAGAGCCAAGTAGAGTGGCAAAATCACCTATCTTGACTTGCTGGTCACACTCCTCTTTGTGCAGCCCAGGATTTGGTTCGCGTTCTTGGCTGCAAGTGCACACAGATACCCTAGGAACTGTTCAAGCCCCTCAAGGTTTGCAATTCTGTGAGGAGAGGGGAGTGGTTATACTGGAGAAGGAATACTAGTTGTTGCCATCACCAATTCTTTGATCTGCAGGCAATTCCTGTTCTGGCTGAAGCTGATGGCATTGTTGACAAGCTGTCATGAGCCCTCCACGGTCTCACTTCCCCTGCCAACATCACCAGGCTGCTGATCATTTCTGCTTGGAGTATTGCCTAGCTTTCTGTTGTGTTCAAATGTGGCTTAGCAGACAAAGAAGTGCTCTTAGGGCAAAGAAAAGACTTAATTTTGATTCCTCTCTAGAGATTAGTAATTATCACCATTGTCAGAGGACTGCATGTCAACATGTAGTTCAGTCAATGGGGAGCAATGAAATAAGTTCTGTCTTGGATTCAGATGAACAAAATGCCAACTTGATTCCAGAGATACCCCAGATAGAAGGACAGAGGTGGCATTCATGCTGTCTGAGTCAGTCCTGTGTCTCTGACAAAAGACATCTTTGTATCTTGACTTTAGCAAGCTTTGTAAACTCCTAGGATCACTGACTCAATAAGTTTTCCCTACGAATAAAAAATCCTATTTCTCCTTGAGGTTCATTTCTTCTAATTATTTTTTTATCTCTGCTTGAAGGATCAGATTGCAGAAAGAAGTTTTTTGGGAAAAGTGCTGAATCAAGTACTGCTTTTTTGTAATAAGCAGTCAGTGTTCAGGATTTACACCCTGCTGGAGTGGTAAACGTTAGCTCTCCTGTTATTGAACATTTGCCCTCTGCTCTGTAACATTACTTTGTTTAGGAATGGTGCCATTTAGACCCTCTTTCCTCTTGGTTTGCTGCTGTTAAAACTGTGCTTTTAATGAAAGTAAGATTTTGTTACCTGTAGGCCTGAGGTGCCAATGTTTTATCTCTATTTTTCTCCAAGATGGGATTAATGTGCATGTTTTAGTCCTTGCCATTCTTTACAAGGCTTCCAGTTTCTGCTGTTCCCTAGTTGGACAGGTTTGCTTTATGGTCCCTTTTCCTCGATGAGCCCCACCAACCAGAATGAAAAAGAGTAGCAGAGAGTGCCATATTTTGCATATGACCCCTTGTGGACCACTGGCCAGCCCACTGTCTACCTTCTTGGTATCTATGTTGCTGTACATGAGATCATATGATCCTGGTTGGCTTACAGAATAGTTGACCCCACCAGCATGAGGGCTCCCTGCACGAGAAGTGAAGCCTTGCAGGAAGGAGATGCAGTCGGTCCTCCCAAAGTGTCCTCCTGTCACTTGTCATAGTGAGGCATTTTTCATTGTGAGAAGAAATGAAAAGGTGTCCTGTTTAAAGCAACTGCTGCTTGTAGATCATGACTCTGATGGCAATGACTAAGAGGAGAAAGTCAAAGCCTTTCTTCAGACACAGGGAGGGGACAAAATTTTGTCTCCTTCATCAAAGGGAGACAAAATGGAAGACTTAAGTTTTGTGGAAGGAGCAGCAGAGATGACCAGTGAATTAATAGTCAGAAGGGAGGTGGTGGAAGAATCTGAGAAAGTGAAGGTGTCAGAGAAGCTTGTGAGAGAAAGTGAATTAAGGGAAGAACATGAGTGAAAGCCAGAGACACAAGGAGGAAAAAATATGAGAATGACTGACAGCTAACCCCTGTGAATATGGTGTGCTCCCAAGTAAATTTAACTATTAAGACATTGATTAAATGCTTTGTTTCTGATTTGGCTGTCTTGTTATTTTCTGTGTGGAAGCTCAACTTCTACGAGTCTTCTTCAGGAACAAGAGTAGAATAAGTGACCAAAAATTAATTAGTGTTTGTAGAAGGAAAAAAATCATAAGCCTCTTTCACTAGTGAAAATATTTAGAAGGGTATTTTTCATTTGCCTTTTTGATGCCTTTTTCACCTTATGCCCCTTCCAGCCCAAAGTTGCCTCTTCTCTAGCTGCTTTTCCAGCATCTCTAGGACCTTGTATTGTTCCAGTTCAGTTTTCTCATTTCAAGAAGTTACTTCTGTGGTTACATATACAGAAAAGTAGTCTTTCTGATACCAAATAGCAAGGTATTTTCAGAGATGGCTGTTTAACCACTTAAAAAAAAAAAACAGTCCACATTTCACCATCACTTAAAAAGTTATTTTGTAATTGGGTCTTTGGTCTTTGTGGTGATTATTTTTGGAACAAACTAGAACATGATAATTTGTATGTTTGTCTTGTTTTTGCTGATTCGAGTACTCATAATGTTAGTAAAACCCACATTAAAAATTTCAGCTAATGAAGCAGCATAAAACAAAACTGTGATGGTAAAAAGCTGACAGTAAAAAGCTGAGCAGGTAAGCTGAGAGTATAAGAAGCTAGGTGGTTTGGCAAAGGAGTTTGATATCTGGAGATTTCAAAACAAATTAGAAGCTCTGGGATCTAGACATGCTATTTCTTCAGAGTATCTTTGTTTCCTGTTCTCTCACCCAATGGATGAGTAATCTCTAGTGCTATCAATGGCATTATCCCCAGTCCTGAGGGTAATAGATTGGGCCCCTGTCTTGTAAGTTATGCCTCATTTTCTCTTGAGCTGGAAAATCATCTGAATTTCCCTTAAATGTCTCACAAGGGACCTGAGAGGGAGGAAGAGAGATTTCATATTCCTTTCTGGTTGCATCACTCATGCTTCACAGCAGAACTGTGGAATACAAATCCATGTTTTGGAGTTGTTTAAATGGCAAGAGTTACTTACCTACTACTTAGCTTCTTAAATATGTCTGCTGCTAATATGCCCAGCCAAGCTGCAGTACTCCCCTGCAAAAATGCACTCACAGGAGAGCAAAGAACCCAGCCCAAAGGAAAGTGTCCTTGCTTTTGGCTGGGAGGTGCCAGTTGGCCTTGGAAACAAGTTTAGAATTTGCTCTGAGGATTTTTCTAAGGAGAGCAAGTCTTCAAAATGGTTGTAAAAGGAATGACTTTAAGGACAGCAATTCAACAGTATTTACTAATGATCTTTATGCTACCTTATATTGTAAAGAAGAAAGGTAGTTCAAAAACTGCTTTTGACAAAGTAACACCTTGTTCTATATATAAAGATAATATGCACAATTTTAGAGCAAGGAATGTGTTGTCTTCTATAGGTTTGTGAATGTTGAGTGAATTTAATTAAAAAGAAGAGAAAAATAGAATAAAGCAGCTTGTGCTCAGAGAACATGAAAGCCTAAACATGTGAAAGTTTTATGAGTTAGGAACATGGGAAGCCTTGCTGTAGAAAGCTTCCAGGGAAGTTCTGTAGCTTTCTAGTGGAAATTGATCAGAGAGTTATTTTGGGTGTTTAAAGGCCTGTCCTTTCTTCATGTAAATGCTTGCTTTCATTTAAAAAGAAGGAAAGAGAAGGCTGAGAAAAACAGGGAGAAACAACTGGAACAAATGTTAGCTTTGCAGGTCCCGAGTGGAAGCAGCACTTCAGAGCTGGCTCTTCCAGGATCTACAGCTGTACTACATGATGTCAGAGATGACTGACACTCAGCCTTGGCATTTGCAGGTGGCAAGGAAATTAGAAAGATCTCAGGACAGACCACTGCTCCCCATTTCTCATCAAACGACCTCCTTTGAGAGTAGAAAGCCCCTGTGTTAAACTTGATTATGTCCTACAGTTTTGGCTTGAGTTTAGCAGAGTTGGCTTGAAGTAAAAGTATTTCTCTTTGATGTGGGTAAAGCAGATCCATAGTCCATGCATGCTGGGGCCTAACAAAGTACACTTTTCATTCATAACTGCCTTTTTAGTATTGTTGCAGCAATTCAAGTTTAAGTTTTGGGTAGGAATGAATTTGCATGCAAAGAACAAGTACTTCAAAGTATGTGAGATAAGGGGCTGACTGACATTTAGTTAGTTTTTAAATTAAGCAGCCCGCAGTGTGCAGGATAAATGCAGTAGCTTTTTCATCCCAGTTAGAAACCTCATAAAAGTACCAGAAGGAGAGATCACTCCAACTGGAACAGCACAAAAAAAGTCTTTGTTGAAAGCAATTGGAATAACACTAAATAAACTGTTCTAATGGGGCTGCAAAGTGATGTGGAAAAGCTGCTGCTGAAGTCAATTGAAGGCCTGTCACTGTGCTTTGAAAATCCCTTCACAGCCCTCTTGCTGGCAGCAGTTCAGGCTTACAGTACATTAGAGGCAAGCACAGTAGTATTATACCAAGTCCTTTGAAAAACTAATAAAAATGTTCTCCCTGCAAGAGAAACCCACTGCTGCTAGGAGAGGAACTACATGCCCTTCAATTTGGGACTCATTTGTTTCTTCAACTGGGATAAAGAAAGGTCTTTAATAATTTGCAAGGCCATTGGTAATAGTTGTGTCCCCTATCTCCTAGAAGCAGGAGACATCCATTAAAATGCTGTTCAAAACCAGATGTAAACAACACAGTTCAATGGGCCAAAATTCTTTTTTCAAATTCTGGCCTGCATTGGAGAGATCAGAGCAAATTGTAGCTAATCATAGAATAGTCCGGGTTGGAAGGGACCTTAAAGATCATCTAGTTCCAACGCCCCTGCCAAAGGCAGGGACTCCTCCCACTAGATCAGGCTGCTCAGTGCCATGTCCAGCCTGGTCTTGGACACCTCCAGAGAGGGGGCGTCCACAACCAGGACTGTCTCCCGTGGGACCTTGCCTACAAGATCCCTCAACAGGTCAAAGTCTCCCCTCGTGAAGTCCAGAGTAGTGAGCTTGCTGTGCCCCTTCTTGGATGCTCTGTGGATAATAAACTCCACCAGCCTTGCTGCGAGACCATGCTCAGAAGTTCTCCTGAAGAAAGATTATTTGCTTGATTGATAGTGTCTTGCATTGTGAGGTTGTGAGCATGGGTCTAAATGCACAAGGTGAAGCTCTGGTCCTTATTTTGTTGGCACCAAACCTATTCCTTTGAAGCATTACCCAGAAATGTAACACACTAGAGATGCAGGGGAACAGTATCTTTCCTCTGTGGTGATGACTCTCCTGGGAGAGCATAGTTCCTGCAGCACCCATGAATCAAAATCTCTCTTACTGGTGGTTATTGGATAAGCACTTTAAAGATTAACAGATTACTTTTGCTGAGGAAACTGCTGTTCTCCCTTGCCATGTGCTGTTGACCTAAGTGCACAGGAAACTTAGCCAAGGGGATTTTTTTCAAGGCCTACAAAACTAACAGAGCAGTATTAAGTCATCTTCCTCCTAGGTGTGCCAGATCCACGTCCTATAACTACAAAGAAGATGACCCTGCAACAGGTATGAATGCAAAAACTATTTAAAAAGCAACGGAATACTGAGATTGCATATGTATTGCTATATTATACATATACATATACAGAGAAGATTCATTGTGTTGTCAAATTCTCGGAACATTTAAAGTAAAATATTCTGAAAAATGTTTTTCTTCAAATTTCATTTTTACATTATTTTCTGTGTTTTAAATTTCTTTTGCAATGTAAAACATTTTTACCCATCACAATTAAAAAATTTGTAATTTCCTTCCAAAATGAAAAACGAGTTTTTATTTTCTGTTGATGTTATAATCCCCATCAGAGCAGTGAGTTTTCATATGAAGTTATTCAGGTGGAATATTTCAGGTGGCCCTCTTACCAGTTTTTTGAAATGGGTGGTTTATCAAAAAGTGAAGAAGACTTATAAGAATTATTCTAGTAATTTTAAATAAGGTCCAAAAGATCCATTATGCCCTCATTACTGCCTTCTGTACATGTCCTGGATTTTTTAAAAAAATTATCCAAGATGCATTCAGAGGTATTTTAAAGAACTGTTTTTAACACCTCCCTGTAAGGCTATGCTCTGCATAAATGCAGCTGCATACCTTCATGGGAAGCCAAATATTAAACAAGGTAATTTTAAGTTTCTAAAAATTTAATTGTTTTCAATAGGAAAGAGATTTGAAGATGCAAGACATTAGGCCAAGCTAAAAGCATTGGATATGTTATGTGATGTGGAGCTTGGGAAGTGGAGGCTAAGCCATAATTATGGAATCTTAGAATCATAGAATAGTTTGGGTTGGAATGGTCCTTAAAGATTATTCTGTGTCTGATGACGATTGGTTTCTGGCCACTGAGTAACTTGCTCCTACGTGCTGAGCTAGCATGGACTGAGAAGAGTGTAATAATCCATGTCTATAGCAAATTCATTCATCTTGTGACTGTGACCATTTTAGTTCTGAATTGCTATGCACATGGGTTTCTGTTTAGATCCAAGACAGATGGAGAAAACTTTTAGCTGTCATTTTTGTAACATTTTAGTATTTCCCTCTAGCCTCTTCCTGCTGCACTCAGCCTAGGATGTGGATGTCCCCTCCCTGGAGGTGTTTTAAGGCCAGGCTGGAGCAATCTGCTCTAGTGGGAGGTGTTCCTGCCTATGGCAGAGGGGTTGGAACTCGATTATCTTTAAGGTCCCTTCCAACCCAAACCATTCTATGGCTCTATCACTGGTGACACATAAATATACATGTCTGTGCTGTGTGATTCTATACCATTTGTTTTTATGTAAATACAAAGATTTGTGCAGATGACTGGAAACAGAAGAAGAGAGAGAGAGTAGCCCCAAAGAATTCATAAACCCATTATCTTCCACGGCAGGCTGCTGATCTCATTTCCTGTTCTCTGAGTGCACAATACGTAACCTGATTAGGAGAGTAGATGGCTCTGCCATAGCCTCCCAAGGCCTCCATGGTTTATGTTCACTACAATTCCCGGTCACTTGAAATAGAGAGTAAGAAAGGGCTAATCAACATCTGTTTGTGTTTTGTAATGCTCTGGGTGTGGAACTCATGCTCCTCCTTTTTCAGTGATGTACAGTCATTCATTTAATTGTATTACAATGCACTGCTTTTCAGGAAAGGCACATTTGGATAAAGGGGGATAAAGCCTTCTGCTTTTGGGCTATCTGTGTTGGCTACATGTATTCATTGTGTTCTCAGTAAAGAGAAGAGGACCTTAAAATCAGCTTGTCTTGAAGAAAATCTCCAGTAACAGTGATGCAGTCATTGAGAAAATTAATTTTTGTTTGTGTTTATCTCAGTGTTCAAAGTGACAGCAGGACAGTATTGAGCTAAAAATTCATAATGGGACTGACAGTACATCTTGACTGGACTTTGGAGGTTGTTGTCTGGCTTTTTGCACCTGCAGGGTAGTCTGCCATTGCACTGCTTAGCACCTGGTGATGACACACATGTTGCAGATGGA
Organism: Turnix velox; assembly: GCA_013400935.1. Taxonomy (NCBI): domain Eukaryota; kingdom Metazoa; phylum Chordata; class Aves; order Charadriiformes; family Turnicidae; genus Turnix; species Turnix velox. The sequence continues at coordinate 29,049 of VZTY01019021.1, forward strand.
TACAAACACACTATTACCTTTGTGGTCTGTTGGTCAATGCTTGTTTTCTTTCTACTCTACCGCTGCTAAAGCCTTGTGTTCTGGCAGCCTTTCTTTTTGTGGGGAATACTTTTGAGCTAGCTAGAAGAATTGGGTGGGAGAATAACATGTTTAAGATGGACTTGGATTTGTTCCATTTGAACTGTAAGTGCAGTGGATATTTAATCCTTCTCTGTGTGGAGAAGGACCTACTACCATGTATCTATTGTACAGACAAGCCCCTGAAACATAAAATGCAAGGGAACTGAAGGAAAGCTTAAATGATTCATAGTCTCAGGTGATTAATAAGGTGAATTGTTAAAAAAATCAAAAAGTTATTGGAAAACTCAATTTCAAATATGCCCTTTGAATGACTGATCCTGGTAAAGTAGGTGTGAGAGTTGTTCTCCTACTGTGCTTCCTTCTTCCCTTTGATTTTTCCAGCCTCCTTCTGCTTGTGAAATCTGGACAAAATAAAGGCTGGTGTCTTTCCTGCTTGGCTCTTTTGATCCTGATTTCCATCACATCATTGCCTTTGTTGTTTCAGACTTGAATCATTCTTAAACAGATGCTAAATAACAGAAAGAAAGAGCTCCCGTGTCATGGGCTTCAATATTAGCCTCTTCTCTTAATGACTTCTCAGCAAAAGAAGTTGTGAACTTCAGCTATCCCAAAGCACCAAGAGGAGGAAATGACAAGTATCAAAGGTATTTTTAAATGCCATTCTGTTGACAATAAACACAAAATATAAATGGAAAACGTCCTTTATCTCCTCAACTGAGAATATACTAGAAATGTCAGGTTAGTTGAATCCTGCTTGCTGCTTTCAAAACAATTTTCCATAAGGAAATAAGATAATTTTTCCCTAAAAGTCCTCTATGCTTTTCAGTCTTTTTTTTTTCCTTATTGCAGGCCATCTGATATACTTGAGCAGCCTTATCAGTTCTTCTGGGATTACACTGAATTACAGTTCAAAACTGAGTAAAACTGCTCATTTGGGCCTTACATCAATACTGACTTAAACCCTTCAGAACAAACTTTAAAACCTTATTTACTAGTGTACTTTAAAAAAAAAATCAGTGTGAAGTAAGTATAGTTCAAGTACTTGAAAGTTAATAACAGATAACCATTAAAGCAAGGATTTGGGGAGAAGTCATATGGGCACCATAAAGTTTACAGTTCATAAGAAAGACTGTGGATGGTGAATGGGAACTTGAACTGTAGTGTACATTCTCATTTTCTTAAAGTGCTTGACAGAATTTTGCTGAATTGATCAGTGTGAGTGACAAACTGTGGTGCCATTTGTGATTATTAATTACATTGTAAATCTATCTCTCAGAGACCAAAACTCTGTTCTTTGTCTCTGCATAGTTTCCTGGCCCCTTTTTCAGTTTCACCTGACATTTCTCTTTTTATGTGCAGTTTATCTTCAAGTACATTGCAGGTGCTTTGGTTTTTAACCCCAGTCCTTGTTCCACAAGCAAGAACAAGAACTTAATCATCTTGTCTGTTCAGAAGAGAAATACTTTGAAGGCAGGAATACCTTAGTCAAATCATGCGAACAACAGATTCTCTTCATGCAGTTCAGAAGTGATTTTCCATGTAAAAACTGATTATAAAAATGAGAAGTACTGAGATTTAATTAGGAGCAACAAATGTCTGAGTATTTCATAAAATCATAGGATGGTTTGAGGTGGAAGGGCTCTTAAAAATCATCTAGTTCCAAGCCCCCTACCATGGGCAGGGACATTGTTCATCCAACCTGGTCTTAAACACCTACAGGGAGCACAGCCTCTCTGGGCAACCTGTTCCAGTGTCTCATCACCCTCGCAGGAAAGAATTTCTTTCTTATCTCCAGCCCGAATCTCCCCTCTTCCAATTTACATGCATTACTCCTAGTCCTGCCATCCTGGATCCTATTAGAGAGTCCTACCCCAGCCTTTCTGTAGGCCCCCTTCGGGTATTGATAAGTCACTGTGAGGTCTCCCATGAGCCTTCTCTTCTCCAGGCTGAGAAGATGCAATTCTTTTAAGGTAAGTCCTGAGAAGATGTACTTTTTAAATAGATACCCTGAGCAAATACTTTCAGCTTCCACTAGGCACAAATATACAAGTACTCAGCCTCTTATCTTCACCTGATTTTATTTTGATGCATGCTTTAGTGCTCAGGTAATTTACTCTTTTTGAGTCACATCTCATTGCTGTTTGGATTGGGAACAACTCTTGTTTGTTTTGAACTTACTCTAGTGAAAAATATTGTGGTGTAGGAAGATAAGAAGCATGAGTATCCCCTGTTGTCTGTACTTGGAGAGGAAAGAGGAGCAAATCTGGAAAGGTACAGAGTGAAATAAGACTACAAAACTGGCAAACAGCATAAAAAAACCCACTTGTTCTGTTTTTAAAAACATTGTAAATAAGTACACTTTAAAAAGAGGACATCAGGATTCATTGTAACATCTTCTCTTTTTTAAAGAGGAACTTCAAACTTCTGAGAAACTCAGAGTAAATAAATTAGATAGCATAGAAATTAGAAACAAAACCACAATTTCTAAATAACCCTCTCCCTCCCTGCACACAGCTATTTTGCAAACTTGGCTCCTGGAGTTTATTTTAGTCATGTCTGTGACTTTTTGGAGTTGCTTCAAATTATGCCAGCAGAGAAGAGTTGCCAAACCTGCATGGTCTTGCCCAGACTTGAGAGCATAGACAAAAGAGCTGTATCACATGGGGACTTAAAAAACTCAGGCCTTTGTCTGGTTAAGAGGTGAAGTTTGCTAGCTTAAGTGCAGCACAAAATCCCAGGTAAGCCATTATGTTTACACTGCACCCATGCATAGACAAAACGGTTCAGAGGAGGGTATCACTGTACCCCTGACTACCATGGTCTGCACTAGAAATAGGAATGATCGTATTTTACTCTATGTTGCATTTTTAGATGGGTGGAAATGGTGTTGTCTTTGTCTGTAGCTTGTATTTATTTTGGGTGTGATCATGAACAGCTTGAATTTTCCAGGGTTTTCCCTAGATTAGCCAACTCTTCATAGCAAGACACCCTGAACTTAGAGGGACCAATCTTCCTTCAGTATGTTGCTTTATGTGTAACTCATATTTATGTGGTCTCCAGAAAAAGCTGCAGATTAACTGTGATAAAACTGACAGGTTTTTGTATCAGAATGTTCTGTCCAGCCCAGCTCACTTTAGATGCATTCATGTTGACATTCCTTTATTTGAGCAGAATAGAAACATGAAGGTGGCAAAGTAATGGAGATGAGCTGTTTCGAAAGTGTGTCATCTGGGATGCATATGAACAAGGATGGCTAGGTTGTACTATGATGTAGTTAAATGCATTTACGGTTCAGTCATCCCTCAAGCAGAGCCATGCCAAAGACTAGCTTTGCAATGCCATGCCAACTAAGTGCAAGCCAAGATTAGATTAGTTGTGACCAAAAATAAACAGGAGAATCTTGACACATTTGTCTGTCAGATGGAGACTCCAGATTTCACTCCATCAATTCCTAAAGCATAACTTGTGAGTTGTTGGAAGAGAAGGATGATCCATTTTCTGGTTAATTACTTAATAGATCTATGGCTATGAAGAACTGGAGGATTATGGCTGGCTGGTTATTCTTTGTCTCCCTTTGTGGGAAGATGTGAGCTTGTGAGTGCTATGAGAAGTTCTGAGATAATGTGCTGGTCTGCTCCATTGCAGTCACCCACTTCTAGAGGAGCTGAATTAACTGAATATTTGAAGAACTGATTAACTGAGTATGTAAAGTTGCCTGTCAGGGTCCTTGAGGTATGAAAATCATGTCAAACATTCCTAGTAACAGAGAGAGCCCTGGGCTTAGTGGACTGAGAACAACTTGGAAAAGTGATGAGTTACTGTTAAAAGTCACTGTCTCAGACTGCAGGTATAATGTACTGCAAAGGTGTGGAAATGCAGACATAAATCTTTCCTCTTGTTTCTTGTCTCAGAGGAACGTGAATGCTGGACAAAAAACCCCTAACATGCTCGTAACTGAACACTTTATATTACATCTGCTCTCATCTTATATATTCACAGTATGTACATTGCGTATGTGACATTACACAGATTTCCACATGACAATTTAGGAGAAAACTGTGTCTTTAGAGAACTGCTATTACTTTACTATGTTGCAATACATTCAAAACTAAAGTATGATATATATATCATGATGGTCCTAGTATTGTTGCTCACTTGTAACAACTATTCATTATATATCTCACATCTCTATGGACACATACAAATCAAAATGATCCCATCTGCAAATTCACAACAAATTTGAAGCAAATAGACATGTGTTTATATTGCATGAAAGTTCAGAAATTACCTCATGTTTTCACTGTTTCCCTAACCTTCTTTTTGACTCATTATAACTATAGAACGCTTTGTTCTTGAACTTTAAATTTATTTAATCTGTTGGTTTTTGCAAAGAGTGATGACCTGACTAGTTGCAGAGGCCTTACTGGCAGAATTAATTAGCTCTAATAACATTAATAACATGGTATCTGCATACCTTAAGGGCTTCAGAGGACTCATGAATTCCATGTGAGCTTAAAAAAGGAATTAAGCACTGGGGCAAACAGAAAGGGAATACACAGTCTCTTTCTTAGTTATCTTTGATGTGCATTATCGAAAGCCAACGTCATAAACAGTTTTCTAGAGCACAATACACTGGGAAAAAAGCTTTGCTGCATTTAAGGTGGCTATAGGGCATATATTATTTAGCTATGATGAACAAATTAACTGAGCTTGAGTGGGACAGGAGCAAAGCCAAAGATGTAGAAATTACCCTAATTATCTTTCCTCCTGGCTCATAGTATTCCAGCTCACCAGTAAGTGTGCAGATGAATTTTTGCTTATAAGATTGCTCTGTTTTTATAATTATTTTCCTTTCAACAATATTTGATTGTTTAAAAATGTTTTTAGTAGATTTTTTTTCTCAGCATTTACCCACATACTGGTGAAACAGAAGGTAGACAAGCTGTCGGCATAGTATTTAGTCTGGCTGCATAACCTAGGCATGCTCATTTGCATTTCTCTGCATTTGGTTATTCCTTTTCTAACTTGCTTTTCAATTTGGTTGTGAGAATTTATTAACCCATGTTTAGCTGTTCCTTCAATACCCTGAACACCAGGGTACTGCAGAAGAATGCAGCTGAAAACAGCTTTTTAAACATAGCTATAGTGTTTCCTTGATAGGGCTTTAATGTAATAAAAGGATCATAGAATAATTTGGGTTGGAAGGTGCCTTAAATATAATTTAGTTCCAACCCTTTGACATACATAGGCAGGGGCACCTCCCACTAGATCAGGCTGTTCAGTGCCTTGTCCAGCCTGGCCTTAAACACCTCCAGAGAGGGAGCATCCACAACCTCTCTGGGTAACCTGTTCCAGTGTTTCACCACCCTCACCATGAAGAACTCCTTTCTTTTATCTAATGCAATACTATGAAGAATATTAATATGAGTAAGGCCTAGTTAGTGGTAGTGTGTAATTCAGGAAATAAGTTTGAAGTATGACATGAGCAGTTAGATGCTGGACTAACAAGCAGGGTGACTCTGGTTTAGTGAAGGGTTATGAAAGGTCTTCCCAATGCTCCAGGAAAATAATAGAATCATAGAATGGTTTGGGTTAGAAGGGACATTAAAGATCATCTAGTTCCAACTCCCCCTGACCTAGGCAGGGACTCCCACTAGACCAGGTTGCTCAGTGCCTTGTCCAGCCTGGCCTTAAACACCTCCAGGGATTGAGGGGGCATCCATAACCTCTCTGGGCAACCTCTTCCAGTTCCAACCACTTATGGAGCTCAGTAGTGTCTACTAATCTCTGGTTCTCCAATTGCAAAGCCTGTAACTGCAGTTGGTTTGTGCATTCTGTGTTGCATTTAAAATGTCTTATATCTTCAACACAACTCACGGCTGTGAATCCTTGTATGAAGGAAGGACCATGGGAAAGTGAGCCTTGTAGGTTGAGTGTATGGTTAGTTTTTATGGTTCATTCCTGGAACTGAAATTCCACCTCAGAAAAGAGTCAGGACCTGTAATACAGTGGTTTGCATTTAAAACAAACTGTAAATAGGGACAGGGGTTCAAGAGTCTCTTAGGGTCAAGGATACAAGAGTAGATCTAGGAAGCATTGCTTTGTGCTGCAGCACAGGTACATTTGTTATTTATCTGTAATTACATAACCAACACTTGGCAAAGATGGCACTTACTTCTGTTGATTACACAGTAATTGCACTCATCTGATTCCAAATGAAAAATTTAATAGTTCTTTGCAACACTAATGAAAAAATTAATAGTAATAGTCTGTAATTTACTTGTGATTAGAGTGTCAGTTACTGCTGCCGCTCTCATGGGTTTTGGCTCATGAAATGATATGACTATATTAAATCTCTTGCTGCTTTTAGTATTCATTGAGCTGGAATATGGTTTTGTTTCCTTCAAAATAATTACCAAGAATTACATAATTTGATCTCATTAGTCATGATTTATGCTGATGTAACGAAGATCAGTTTCAAGCCCAAAGGTTTGCAATCACAGAAGTCAGACAGAAGCTCAAGACTGAATAAGTCAAAGATCTTGGGCTTGCAATGACAGATTTCTTGGTGGTAACGGAGTGGTTGCTGCACTCTATTTTCTTACACCTTCCTATCAGGGAGGAGACACTGAGAAACACTGACTGAAATATAAGCCACATGAAATATATAAAGTTTTCTTGACTGCAATTTTGCATATGATGAAAAATTTTGAGTGCACTTTTTGTTTGCTTCACAATAGGTGAGAGATTTGACAGGATTTAAATTCCACCTTGTAAATACTTCTAAGCAAAGAAATAGCGGGATGTCAGCATGCTAATAGCATACTGTTTAGCACAACTGAAAAGCAGTGTCTGGAAGTTTCTGTGAGGAAAAGAAGAGGCTGGATGAAGTTAAATTGTAATAGGATGTTGATTAAAACTCCCCTGGCTTCTGAAATGGGTATATAATTTGTTCTTAACACAAGGCATATGTTCTTTCTTTCAGATAGATGAATAAAAATAGCCATTCACATCTCTGCAGATCTGTTCACCTGGGAGTGCTAGTGAACCTTCTATCACCTTCCCATTTAGAGAAAGACCATAAAAACAACAACCACCAAAATACCACCCATGTTATCAGTCCAGAAGTTCACTGTTCTCTTTTTGCTCTGGTATAAATCAATAATGTAAGAAATGAATTTTGCTGTCAACATAAAAAAGAGAAACTCTGCAGATGGATTAAGCTGTAGGAAAAAATAGGTATTTTTATGTCTCACAATACAGCATTTCTTCACAGATGCATTATTTTATATTAGTTTTACTGGGGAAAGTGTTTTTACTTAAAAATGAGGCATTACATTTAATGCAGTAAAGCAAATGAGAAAAGGTTTCATGGCAACTTCTGATTTAGAGCCCATGGTTCTGTGAGACATCTGGATTCTTTTTTTTTCCTCCAAGTAGGTTGACCCCTTCTGCAGTTCTCTTCAGCTAAATACAGGCTTCATTAAAATCAAAAGCAAAATTCTTACTGACTTCTGTGAACCAAGGTTTTATCTTGGCACAGTTTCCACTAGAATCATAGAATAGTTTGGGTTGGAAGAGACCTTAAAGATCATCTAGTTCCAACCCCCCTGCCATGGGCAGGGACAGATCAAATTGCTCAGAGCTCATCCAGCCTGGCCTTGGATGTCTCGAGGGATCCCATCCTCTGGGCAACCTGTTCCAGTGTCTCACCACCCTCATGGTGAACACTCAAATCCTTCCATTTTTCCCCTCAGTTTGCCTCTAGGCAGGTTCCACACACCCCTCTTTTCCCCCCATCTACTGCTTCTGCCCCACACCAACCCTTTTTCAGCCCATTTTCTCCCNCTCTCCTATTTCACACCAGCAGGGAAGGGCAGCAGCCACCATTTGCCCCCCCGTGGGGCCTGAGGAATGCTCCTCCTGGTGTCTCTGCTGCAGGAGATAACTGGTGAGTTGCATTTTCCAAGGGGACACGGTGGGAGGAGAAAGGCCGGGGGGCCTGCTGGCCCCCCGGTTGGTTAGGCAGGGGGAGGGTGATGTTCTTGTGTTTCCTCTTTCTGACCATGGCTCTGTGGAGCACTTAAGCATATGGATAAATCTCAAAATGTCTATTTGTTAGCAGAAAGATGCACTTGAAAATATGTTCATCATCAAGATGAGTAGTGCTAGCACCACTCAGAGACATAGGCTGAGACAAAATACATTTTTAAAAATATGTTCCGGTTTAATTCATTGTATGGTGTGAATATTTAGCCTTCTTGTAAGAAACCAATGCGTACACTTCTCTTTTTAGATTTGCCTAGTAACTTTTCATCCCTGGCATTCATAGAAGCAGGAGTGCTTTGATGAATATTGTAGTGGAGATAATAATCCTAGTATTTTGTGAACTATAGAAGTTCACAGAAAGTGGAAGAATGAAGGGATGCCAGAGAATCAGAAAGTGGAGTAGTCATATTAAAAGCATATAGTTCATAAAAAGGTTGCACTATTGTCATCATTCTTCCATGGAAGAGTTTAATTAGTTGCCTGTTTACTTCTTGCTTCTTTGTGGTGTTCAGACTTCCAATATAAACAAAAAAGGTGATAATATATCCATTTTCTTATACTTTAAGCATTCTCCCAAAAAAAAAAAAAAAAGAACATTTGGGTCAAAGGGTATTGTTCTGGTGAAATAACGGAATTGCAGATTTCTGAGGGCATCTCATTAGTGTCAGTATCTGCTTCTCTGAATGAGGGGCAACACGTGGATGTCACAGATGAAGAACAAATGGAAGCATAATGTACCTCAAATGAATTCTCCCAAATGTTGCCTTCTTTGGTTGCAGCTTTTTACCTCTGATGAAAGCCCAAAGACTAGGGGTTTTTGGAAGTTCCTTTCTGGCAATTTGCAGGCTATTATTGCTTTGCAGCCCATGCAGAGGAGAATTCAACATAATGCAAAAACCAACTGCAGTTATAGGCTTTGCAATTGGAGAACCAGAGATTAGTAGACACTACTGAGCTCCGTAAGTGGTTGGAACTGGAAGAGGTTGCCCAGAGAGGAATATAATTAGAGCTGACCCCAAGGAACTACTGTGGAGAAAGCCAACTAATGCCATAAAAGGTCTATAACTTGACAGTAAGCCTTTAATTACAAAATATGTATATGTGAGCGTAGTCAAAATAATGGGTATAATTGTCATTGTGCTGAATATGCCGCTCCAGTTTGGAAACAACTGCCCTAATCCCTTCTGCTTTTGCATTGGGAAGGAATGGTTGCTGTCATTTGCATTCATCTTATTAGTCTGCTAATAGACTGCCCAAAAGAGAAACTTTTTGTATGATTCAGCATGAGCAGATGGAGATAAGAAACACACAGAATCAGGGATTGGAGGGCACCTCAAGAGGCCATCTAGTCCAATCCCCCTGCCAGAGCAGGAACATCAAGACCAGGTCACACAGGAAAGCGTCCAGATGGATTTTGAATGTCTCCAGAGAGTCTCCACAACCTCTCTGGGAAGTCTGTTCCAGTGTTCTGTTACCTTCACTGTGAAAAAGTTTTTCCTTAATTTCTCTGGAACCTTCTGTGTTACAGCTTGGACCTAGTAATAAAATGTGTGCTTAAGAAGTAAAACTTTATATGAAGGCTCTTGGTTACTTTTAAGACAGGAACAGTTGTACCAGTTTGAACAAGGGAACAATTTAGTCCAGTGGATATTCTAATTCGGCTTTATTTGCAAATGCAGAGATGCTGGGAGCATATACTATAAATAGGTTTTCAGGGTACTGGATATACCATGTATCTCCTAAGAGCTATGAAGTGCACATATTGCAGTAAAAAGTTAAAATAATGCAGGATGTGAGATTTGTAAGATCTTTTTTGTTCCCTACAATAACATGCCATTTAAATTCAAAAAAGACACTCCTCTGATATTTTCATTGAGTGAACTCAGTGTCCCTGGAGGAGGTGAAAGGGAGGAGAATGGGTGTTCACTTTTCCTGTCTACACTGAAACATTTTCTCATACCTATGACTAAGAAGGGGATTTTGCCGCTGAGGCTGTTTTTTCTTTTTATCTGCTATGTTGCTCAATACAGTGATGGGAGAAAACTGGCGAAAATTGTGCTTAACATCAGTCACTTGACCAGTGAATAAAAGGGAGAAAGGGAGCCATGCAGCTTGGCCCAGTGTCTGGTACAGAGGCAAAGGACAGACCAGGGACCTTGCAAAACTTGCCTAAGGAGACTCAACCTGGTTTTGAGTCCTTCTGTGTTCACTCTGAGTTTTAACTTCATTTCAGAGCAGTGACTATGTAAGAACTTCATTATATCTTCATCTTCTGCCCATCCTTTTCCTGTTGCCATGAGTTAGTACAGTCTGTGCAACCTGCTGCTGGCTATTTCATTGCCTCCTTGGCTGCTGTGCTTCTCCTAGACCCTTCCTGAGATCTTTTGAAGTCTTTCCTACTGTCGTGCTCCCTATTCTTGTGTGATTGGTATGGGCCCCTCAAATGCTCAGCTGCTTTTGAGATATCCTTTGCACTGACTGGAGGCATCTCTAGTCTTCTTTGATGATAGAATATAATAATTTACTGCCAGCAATGGACCTCGAAGTCTTGAGCCAGTCTTGGCTGATTCCAGTGGTGTCTTGCTAACACCAGTAAACTCTAGGTCAGATGTAGGTTGTTTGAACGCAAACTGGAAGGATGTATAAAAAGATAAACAGAAGAAACCAAGCTTTTGAGATGAACCTTAAGCATTGCCACTTATATGATTCAGATTATTTAATCTTGAGGTTTTGAATCTGAGCTGGGACAGGTTTCCTAGCATGGTGAAATGTCTGCCCTTTGGTATAAGCAGATTAGCTGCTACATAGCCCAATATAAAAGGGGGTAACATATTCTTGGTGATGGTATCATCTTTAAGAAAAATTCTTAACAATTCATGAACAAGATTTGCTTACATGTGGCTCATAGAGGAATTGTCTCCTAGAAAGTTCACAACCCATTCAAGATTATTTATATCCTCTCCCATGTGAGATGACAACATTTCCCTGATTGCTCTTAAAGTAATATCCTACCTGCAACAGCAGTATGGAAGTCTCTGATCTTTCAATTCACAGGCAGCAGGCAGAGACGCAGAGATGGTCCAAAGGTTTGTCTCTGCTTGGTCCACAGAGCATTCTTTGAAAGGTTCTGCTTTGCACAGTGGTCTTCTGAACTCTGCATGCAAGTGTGAGGAAGGCTAACTCGTTTGCTGTTGGACTTTAAGCACAAGGAAGTAGGCAAACTTGAAAGAAATTGTACCTTCTGGTGAATTTAAATAAGGTAAATGTTGCACAAATATCTGGCTATCTTAGTTATTTATGAACTCACAAAAGGGTTTAATTCCTGAAGCAGTAAGGCCTCAGCCCTCAAAGCTTTCCATACCTGAGCCCCATGACTTCAGTTCATTGAATAATTTGCCTACAGATATTTTCCTTTGAATGCAGAACATGCATGCAAAATTACAGAAGCCTTATCAGGGAAGGCTTGTAGATATGGTATATGTGACTGGGTATTAAGCTTACTTACAAATACTGCTGATGTCAGGCAAGCTTATCTGTTAGACCAACTGTAGTTGAATGTCATCTAAAAATTTAGTCTGAACATAAAAGAATGATACACAGATTCTGACTGTACTTCATGTAACAACCAAACTATAAATGTACACTTCAGGCTATTAAAACTTTGTTTTGAGCTCTTTGCTTCCTGAAGCATTTCAGACCTGGGAATTTTGCATTTTCTGCTCCAGTTATGGTTAATCTTGAAGAAATGTGTTCTAAGGATCTGTAACTCGGAGACAGAAATGGTGAAGTAGGCAAAGTAAAATATTTTTCAAATCTACCAAAAACCATTTCAGGCATAAAACTGAATCTCAGATTCAAGAATCTAGTTTAACCAAAAGACCAGCTCTTTCATATGTTTTAAATAATTTTGAAAAGTGCTTTTTAGAAAGTAGCTTCAGACTATTCTGCTTACTCTCTGGAATTCTTTAGGGTTTTTTTTTTTTTTAAATATTGCTGTTTACATAGAAAACCATATGGAAAGAGTTTCAAATAATTTTTCATAGCTGGAATTGATTAGTGACTCAAGGTTTCAAAAAAACAAAACAAAAAGTCAGGCAAAACCAAGCTCTTTTACAGTAGTAGTTGCTACAGAATGAATGGATCAGATTTCCTTTCTAACATTTGCAGGACAAGAACTGACTGTTCAGTTTGTTTTAAGAGTCTTCCCTCCTGCTAAAGTTTATTAGGTTTTGTCATTCCAAAAATAGGTTTCCTCCTTATTGAAAGAGTTACAGCTCCTTTTTAGCTTGGGCAATGAATTTTTATGCTGCTTTCCACATTGTGCCTTTATCAGATCTGTTTGGAGCTGTGCCTTCTGTTCTGCAAGGTCTTGCTCTTTTTTTTAGCCTTTGAGAAGGTGCAGGAGCATCAACCATCTAAACCATCAGTTTATGTCTTACAGCACTGCAACACATGACCTCATTATTCTTTTATAATGTACATGCTGCTGTCATCAGAACTTGACCTCAGCTTGACTTTCAAGTTCACAGTATTCATATCTTAAGAAATTTGAGTCAAAGTAGGATCAAAACATAAAAGTAGACAAGCTGCCATAGCATAGAAGGACTTTTAAATAAGCTGACTCACCAGATACCCCAATAAGAACAACAATGGGGTAAAGTAGATTTTTCTTGTTCTTAATTCTACCTTAGAGTGCCTTCAGAGGAGATTTTCCTTAAAACTTGTCTTCACAGTCAAAGTATGTACTATACTGAATTAAAAAAAGAACAAACCTTCAAACTTGTCTGGAAAATATATAAAGTTATCTCTCGTTTCTCCTTTAAGTTTCAGAACATACTCATAGAATCATAGAATAGTTTGGGTTGGAAGGGACCTTAAAGATCATAGAGTTCCAATGCTGCTGCCATATGCAGGGACACCTCCCACTAGACCAGGCTGCCCAGTGCCTTGTCCAGTCTAGTCTTGAACACCTCCAGAGAGGGGGCATCCACAACCTCTCTGGGCAACCCGTTCCAGTATTTCACCACCCTCACTGTAAAGAATTTCTTTCTTATGTCTAGTCTAAATCTATCCCCCTCCAATTTATATCCATTGTTTCTAGTCCTCCCATCCGATATTATGTTAAAAATTCCTTCCCCTGCCTTTCTGTAGGACCCCCTCAGGTACTGATAAGTTACGATGAGGTCCCCTTTGAGCCTTCTCTTCTCCAGGCTGAACAACCCCAACTCCTTCAGCCTGTCCTCATAGGGCAATTGTTCCAACCCTTTGATCATCTTCTTGGCCCTTCTCTGGACCCTCTCCAACAGCTCAATGTCCTTCCTGTGTTGAGGGCTCCAGAACTGGA